>WEIS01070869.1:0-18698 GCA_013389965.1 Todus mexicanus
TTTGTTTGTTTTTATAAAGAAAATACTAACTGTAGATACCGTTTCTGACCTGGCAGCCTTCTGTTTTGCAAAATCTCAGGGTGCCAGAAAGCTGGGAAGATGTGCTTCAGGATTACCACTGTGAGTTATTCCTCTTCTAATGTATCCGTCTCAGTGACGCCCAGAGAGGGAGAGGGTGTTGGTAAGAGTGACATGCATTTCACTCCGGATTTGTCAGCCAGATATTTCAAGTTGGTTGTAGTGATTTAGGTTGGTACTGAGTGGCTTTTATCAGGGCTGGATAAGACGGCAGGCTTGAGGCAGTTCCATTAGGATTCGAGGCTGTTTTGCTTCCATAAAACTAAATAATGATGCAAAATAATGCCAGCAATTGTGCAGATAGCAAAGTGACGGCCTGTTTTCTAAAAGTCATCGTGACAGGCCTGGGAATTTTTTATTATAGTATTTTAATTTAATGGGAAGGTCTGTCTCAATACTAGCATGTCTAAAATACATTCCATTTTACTTCTTTTATAGGAGTGCTCGGAAGCAATAAATAGGTTTTAAATGAGAAAATGTTTACTGAGTAGGTGTAAATTTATATAATTTACAGATGCATTGAAAGCCCATGGCATTTCTAGGTGGTTTTGAATGTGGACGTGTGCTTTTCTGACAGATTATACTGGACCATTATAATACTTAACAGGTGTTTTCAATGAATATTTTTAAGAAAAAGCTGTATCTGTGGTAAACCCCTAGCAATATGTAAACTTTTCTTAATCAAAGAGTAAGCATAGGTGACGGCAGGGAAAAAGCGATGCTGAAAGAGATGTTCTAAGGTACTGTGATGAGTTTCTTGGTAAGACTTTGAAGATACCAGTGTTTTCAGATTAATGTTAGAAATGCTAGCAACTAGAACTGTCTGGAGTAAAGAGAAAGGAAAAAAAAGATAAGCAGAAAACGTTTTTCTTCCTTCTTTTTTTTTTTAAAATGGTGTGAAAATAAAACTATTTTGAGTAAATGTATAAGATCTGCTACTGCTATTAAAAATAGAAATTTCTCTATGTACATAAGACTTTTGTTCTGGTGTTCTCCATTTCTGCACTTCTGACTTGGTTTTCTTTGGTGTCTTTTGATTCGACAGATCTAGTTTTGAGTTCTCATTCTCAGGTATCTAGTAGCAAGCATTTATGATCTGCTTCAGAACTTGAAGACTTTAGCCTGCTTATATCTGAAATAAATGACATTATGTAAAATATGATCACAGATCTTCAGGATGATAGTATGTTACCATTCAGATGACTGCAATAGAGAATGTAATGAGCCATAATGATATTTTTTTTCATGTTAGAATTTTAATATTGTGTTTTCTACAGCTCTTAAAATACGATGCATTAAACATGTTTCAGAAACCATAGTGAGTTGTGTACTCATAGTGTCATTAGAGGAAAAGAGTCTGGCGATGGCACGGAATGATGAAAATCCATTCCAGGGCCCCTGTCTACTGTCTTTCATTGAAATTGTTAAAAGAAAGCATCGCAGCCTGGAAGGACCTTGCATTTAAAAGGTATTGTGATCGTACCTCAGAGGCAATAGTTTGATGCCTTGTGCCACCAGCTGGGTTACAGATGTATCCCATAGCATCTGGACTTAAGCATATGAGAAGATAGGTGGCTCTATTCAACTACTGCCGCTGCCTTAAGGGGAAATGATAGCAGGGAGATGCTTTTTTGTGTGTGAATTTGAGTATTTTGTAGGAGCCCAGACAGAAAAGGGCAATTATGTTTGCCTTCTGGGAAAAGATTAAAAATAGGATTTTTGGAATCCTAGACCAAATTTTTCTGGGAGAAGGGAAAGTATTTTTGAGCAGTAATGCTCCTGACTGAGTATCTTTATCACAGATACCTCAAAGCTGTCATGCTAGAGAGCAGAGTGAAAATAGTGTCAACAAAAAAATAAAATGAGAAATTACTCTTCCATCAACCCATCCCCTGAAGTCATAGATAGTGTTGATTGTGTCTTATCTTAACAGCATATACTAGGGAAGTAAATTGCAGTAACAATCGGAGACAGCATATCTGATTCAATTGAGAAACACAGTTAAAAAACCCCTATCATATCACATTTATTTGGATTAAGTTTTTGAAAACTCTGAGCAGCGAGGTGACCTTTTAGTTGATTAATCCCAAACTGGAGATTATTTTTCATGAAAGAGAAGCAGCAGACTTAAAAAAAAATAAAATAAATAAATAAAAAAATTGCTAGTGAGTCAGAATGCAGTGGTTTTCCAGGAGCTGGTCTTACTGCCACTGCACTGGAAGAAGGAAAAATAAACCAAAAGAAATTGCTGAGATACCCCAGTTCACTGTTCTTTGCAGAGCCAGGTATAACCTCAGTGATGAAAGATGATGGCCAGGCTTCACCCACCACAGTACCTGGCTGTAGCAAGGGAGAAGCTGCTGCCTCCTATCCACCTCACCTCAGCACAAATCCTCTGTGGGCTTTCCCCTCCAGCACCAGGGACTAGGGCCAGGGCACTGCTTTCCCAGGGCAAGAATCACAGAATCACAGAAGAAGCAGGAGGCCACCTCTAGAGAGGGCCAAATTTGTTGCCTTGCTGTGACTTAACAGGGCTGCACCTTCTTACTAACATGATGCCACGGTAGAACAGTTTGTTCCCTGTGTTTGTTAAGAGGATTTTCTTGTTTTACAGTGTCAAAATCCTGTATAATTTCTCCATGATTTTCATGGAGGCATAATCAGACTTTTTACTTGTCTCCATCCCTGAAGACAGTTCTCTGCTGGTGTTCTCTTAAAATAAACCAGTTCTTTAATGAAACCTCCTGTAATGAACTGTGCTGTCACTGTAATTTTGTTTATGAAAAAATATGAAAGGCATCAAGGGAACTACAGCATACGTGTAATGTTATTATAAGAGGGCCTTCTGCCAACTCTGGAAACCACAGTTCAGCTCTTTGAGAAAATGGAATATGTTTGCGTGCAATGGAATTACAATTCACTTTATATTTCTTGGAAACTTAATACTTACATTTATTTTATGACATCTCAGATCTCCTTAAATGTAAATTGAAATAGATCTGCGAGGCTGAGATAATGGAGGATGCTTTCTCTACAGGATGTTATTCAGTTTTCAGTTTATTATCTTTTGGCTATTAGGATTGTATTAACCATTAATGCTTGTCTTATTTTACAGGCTGAGAATTAGCTTGATTCTAAATAAAAGGATCTAAATAAGAAACGTTTAGATTAGCAGAATTATATTGTGATCTCATAAAGTTCATAGGAGCATTCTGATGTATATTGATGATAGTAAAGCTGAGTAGTGCTTACACTGAGCTACCATGGAACTAAGATTAAAGCAAAATGAAAACAAAGGATAAAAATTAAAAGAAGAGATTAACCAAGGAAAAGCCATATATAGTTTTTAGGCTCATTGTGTTACCTTCTCTTGGGTAAAACTAGTATTTTATTTCCATAAACTATTTATTGAGTAATGATTAGGGGATTCAGCTCTTGTTTTAGTGGTATGTCAAAAAAGTTTCTATGGGTCATAGGTGTGAAAAGATGTCTTGCCACCATTTTGACCAAATGTCTGGGATGAGATATGTATAAATAATTTGCTCAAATTTATATACTGGCTAAATCATGGGATTAAAAATATTTTTTAAAAAAAAGGTTTGGTTTTTTAGCTCTTTTTTTATTTTCCTGCAAAAATCAGAAATTGGCATCCTTTGAAAAACTCCTTATGGAAAAGCTTTCCAGTGAGATAATTTATCTAGCTTTGAAGTGTCATTTGGAAATTAAACATGAAGATGCTTTATTTAGAAGACATCAAAACAATCTCTTTCAGGGGAAAAAAACCCAACAACACTGCTTCTGTGTTTGGAGGCATGAATCACAAAATTCAATGAACCCCATGCATATTGACAAACTAGATTAGTATACAGGCTTTTTTTGTTGTGTTTTTTGTTGCATCTTTGAAGTTGCCAGCATCTTCTGGGGTCCCTGCAACTGAGCAGTTTTGATTCAGCTGCCACTAATCATACCTGAGCGAGAAGCAGAAGGCACTTCTGTCTACCTGCCTTTTTTCTTCAGGATGGTGTATGCTGGAGACAGATCATGTCTGCTGAGGGCTGTGTTCTGAGTCTATTAAAATCACTGGAAGTCTTTCCATCAACTTCAGTGGCTTTGAGCTAGTACTTTGAGGAAGGATTAATACTGATGCCTCTGCTTCTCCTGTCCTAGCATTTGAGAATGCAGAGAAGAACTAAGACAGGTTTTGGGGAAGGAGCTAGGTGAAAAGAGCTATTTGTTTTTCACAGTGGTTGGGGGGGTTGTAGGAGTAAGTTAGAAAAAAAATAAATCCATTAATTCTGCTATTTTCTTCAATAATTTTAATGCCATAAATAAAGGGAACAGCCCTGGACCCAGACGATAACCTTAGCTCTCCCTCCCACTGCTGTACAGTCATGTGTAACCTGTCCATAACCCAGAATGGGCCACTATTCCCAAATTCAAAGTTCACCAGCCCTGAGAGTGAGACAATAAAATTGAAAGATGAAGGGCAAAGGACATAGTGTTTTCAGAACTTCTTGCTAAAAGCAGCACAGCCCACAAATTGCTGAAAGGAGGAAGACTACGAGGCACAGATTCTCCCAGAAATGTCTGGTGAGAGGACAGCTGGGGCTGCTGTTGGGAAACATTTGCAGAGGGGACAAGACCGTAATGTGACACATTGTCAGAGCTAGTGTAACTTCAACATAAAGTTTATGCTCAACAAGAAGGCCTACTTAAAAAAAAAAAAAAATCAGAAAAGGGAGAGGGAAGAGTTTCTTGGAAGTCACCCCACTGATGCCTCTAAAGCACAGTAAGCTGAAACCTTTCTACAGCGCAGACATCTTTATACATGCAGTGGCTGAGAAGTCAGTGAAACTACTCACTGGAGTACTGACTACTCACATAGATAAAACGTTACTAAATCAAGGCCATAATTGTCATGCAAGGGGTTTACAATATGGTCAGTGTTTTCTTTCTGGTTTTGGACATGGTGTTTTCAGTAGTGTTTGGCAGAAACTTCAGTTTAGGAGCCAACACTGAGGCTCAGTGAAGAGCTGGATAAGGCATCTCTGCTCATTTCCTCCATGTGCTGACATGCTTTGTGACTTCCATATGGATCATCTAATATTTGCATCAGTGGGTTTCTTTTTCATTGTCAATTCTTAATACTTTTTATGGAGGAAAACAAACTGATTTTTTTTTTTTTTGAAGAACCATTAAAGTTGCCAAGGGGGGAAGGCACCAGAAGGTTGTATGTGATGCTTTGTTCTGGCTGATTAGTATTTAACAAGAACTGAATTTGTACAGTTAAATGTGATTCAGAACATGTTTTATCATGCACATAATCATATGTCAGAGGAAATTTGTTAACTTTTCCACTGTTAAAGCACTTAAAGTCTGTGAAATTGCTAACTTCTTAGCATAGAGAATCATAGAGGAGTACAAATGAAGTGATATTTGAAATATGGTGCCAGAAATATATTTCTGTTCATGTAGTTACCTGGTACAATACTAAAACAAACAACTCAAAATTGTTAATAAGGAAACTACTGATATTAAGGCTGAAAATCACCAAACATGAGTTTTCAGTAATAAAAACACCAAGGAGAAAATTAAAATGAAATACAAGCACAATAAACTGGCACATTGTACTGTTAGTTTATTAATTTTGATCTCTGTAGCATATGGTAGTTTCATGCAGCTAGGGGCTATGGCCACCTGTTAATACTCTAGAGTACAAAAGAAGAAAGGATTTGGTTGTTTGCTGATGAAAAATGTAGTTACTTCCGTATTATGAATAAAAACTGTAGAAGTAACTTTCTAAAATGAAAACAATGCTGGAGATTTTATGGCTCTTTATTTAGAGGAAATCCAAGTTGTTTTTCCCAAACCCCTCAACAAGGTTTAGAAAATTTACATTGAAAAACCAGCTAGAAGCATCAGTTTCCTATTGAAGGGAAATGTACCAGGACTTTTTTGCTGTTTTGATAAAAAAATATTTAGTAACAAACATTTAATAACAAAAAGTATTGTTTGCAATAGGTTTCCTAATAAAAAATACTAAGGTAGTAGTGTGTATATCTGTACTGTTACTATATGAGAAATGGTCCAGAGGTTCCAGGAAACACTTCTGGTGCTCGTCCAGAGAAAGGTTCCAAGCCATTTCTCCCCAGCTGGCTCGTGGGTGGCTAGAGGCGGGGCAGTACCTGGCCCATGACAGGTTGGTCCATGCCAGTGGCACAGGCTGGCTGGCACCGCTCAGTGATGGAAACAATGGGCTACTTCTTTGTGGCTGGGAGCAAAGCACTGCCCTGCAACAGCAGCTGTGCCTCTCTATGGGACCTCCTTGGTTTCCTCAAAGGAAACAGACCTAGCTTACATCAGGTGGAGTATGTAAAGTGTGATGGTATAGTAAAGCCATGGCTGTCACTTATCATGCATGGGGTAGGAAGGAATTTCCCCACTTGCTCTATTTCCTCTCTTGTTGTATCTTGATGAAAGTTTGGAAGACATATGGACCCACCAGAGCCAGTTGGTATTTATCCACTGGTCATTTTCCACTTCGAAAAGAAGCATTTGTTGGAAAATCCATGCATTTGGAACTAGTTGTAGTCTCAGATGACATTGTGTTGCAACTTTGTACATAGAAAGCCTATCAGTCTGGAAGAGTAGCTTTCTGGACCAGTATCTCTAAATCAGGTGCAGGAGACTCAGTAGTGCTGTAGGATGGGGTGAAGGGAGGGTGAGTGAGAGTGGGGTTGTTCTCACTGGCAAGAAGCTGGAGAGGCAACCAAAGTGGGCTTTATGTATCTCACTTGGTGGAGGTGTCCCAGGGATGCAGAAATCTTGGCTGGTTGCTCAGCACCACCAGGTTTAATTGGTAACAGGTGGCACTTCAAAAGTTTGCTGCCTGTTTCAAGTTGTTAAAACTTTGTAGGTGGAGCTCTCTCAACCTTGAGATATTTGTTTGTGGGGACCACAGGGCTGGCATGCAAACTAGACCTGAGTGTGAATCAGAAGTACACGCCTGTAGTCATTATACTTTAAAACCAGACTAGATATCTTTATCTTTTATGGTGGCAGATGTGAAACATACTTTAATTTTGTGTGCTGAATTATTCAGATCACTGTGGTCATGCCTGTGTATTATTCGTCTACAGTTGACACCCTCCTTTCACTTCTCTCTCTCTTTTTTTTGATTTTTTTTTATTTTATTTAAAGTAGGCCTTCTTGTGGATTGTTTCCTGAACCAAGGAGGTTTGAGGCACATTACTTTTCATTTCTACTTAGCTCCCACCAATAAAAGGGCGCAGTTAGTATTCCTTAACAGTATGGTCTCTTGTCCACTGTAAATTAAATCACAACCATCAGTGCATTTTGCACAGGCAACTGAACAGCCATTCTTCATATTATATTAGCAGAAACAGTATTTTCATGATACATTTAAACATAAATAGATAGATGTTGCTCAATATGTGCAGCTGGTTGATTGGAAAAGAGTTTGACTTGTGCTTACAGAAATCTGAACTTTGACCAGTACTAACTGTGATAACTGAAATCTTTCTGAAATTATTTTGAATTATTCTGAAATTATTTCATAGGGTGCTGGTGTTAATGCTTCAGCTGTCAAAGTTCACAGTGGACTTATCATAACAGATTATTAAAGTGATGGTAACATACTGATGGCAAGAGATGCTGCAATGGTTTTAGAGGCAGATGCCCCCAAGACCACAGTAAGAGAATGAGGGTGGGCTGCCTGGCCAGGTGTCTGTCCACTCAAACAAAAGGGTCTGGCTCCTAGACTGAGCCCATCATAACAGAAGCAGCTTTTCGTTCTTCTGGTATGTTCTGTACTTGGTGGAGGGAAGGTGTGGTTTTCATTTAAAAACAGGAAGGCATTTATGCCTCTCACTTCTCATTACATAATCTCATACGTGCTTTCCCTACAGTCTTGATTTTTTTAAAAGCAATATGCCTGAGTGTGTTCATGCTTTTCTAAGAAATATTTCAGTTTCCAGCTAGGGCAAGTCTGTTGTAAGACATCTTATGTTGTTTCCATTAGTTAATTCTAAGCTAGAAAAATACAACAAATGGTAACAATACAATATGTAAAAATATATATATTTAATTTGTATACATTTTTTATATATAATATGTATTATATGTATAAATAGAAAAATTTGAAGGCATTTTAGACTGCAGACACCACTTACTGAGCCAGATCAGAAGCTTTTTGTAGCACAGTGCTGTTTGTTTGACAGTTATCAGTGAAAAATCTTTTATTTGAAAGTAAACTTTCTGGGCAGTAGGCACCACTGTAACATGGGGAGATCCCCAATATGAACGCTACCTGTGCTCAAGGGTGAATATGCCCGAATATGTCAGGCTGGAAACTGCACTGGGGCTGGGCTGGAGCACTCTCCTGCCTCCTGGTAATCAAAGACCATCTAAGCTAGAGGCACTGTATTCTGCCTTAAATGACATCTTTGCTTTGCTTTCTCAGGTAAAAAGATCATAAAGAAAACAAACAAAAGATTCCTCTTGTTACAGACTTGCTAATCGATACTTTCCCATTTCCACTGTTTCACCTGATAAACCCTGTTCACTTCTCTGTGCTCTTCATTGATTTTTCTCAACATCTATGGCTGAACTTAAAACATTCTTACCACGTAGTAGGTGTTTCTCAGGACCCACAGTACTGGTGGCCAAGCATGGGTTGTGTGAGTGCCATGTGCATATTTTTCCGAGGATGGCTGCTGCGGAAGAGCAGTGCAGACCATTGGCTTCCTTGGGGGCTACAAGGCAAGGGCTTTGATGTGGTGGGCAGGACATCCCTCCTGCTTCTCTGCCACAGGAGTCCCTCTTAGTTGCTTTCAAACATTTTTCCTCCTGCCCTCCCACCAACATAAAGACTCTCAGTCTAATTTTCCCTTCCTCCCCTTCGCCCCGCTTAGTATGTGAGTTGTTTCATACCTCTACTCATCTTCCTGTCTCAGATTTGTGCTTTGTTTACAAGGAGCCACAGAATCACAGGATGGTTTGCGTTGGAAGGGATCTTTAAAGATCAACTGGTACAACCCTGCCATGGGCAGGGACATCTTTCACTAGATCAGCTTGTTCAAAGCCCCATCCAACCTTGAAAACTTCCAGGGATGGGCCATCCAAAACTTCTCCACTGCTCCACTATCTCACCACTCTCATTGTGAAAAATTTCCTCCTCTTGTTCAATCTAAACCTACCTACCCTCCTTCAGTTTAAAAGCATTGCCTCTTGTTCTGTCACTACAGGCTATAGTAAAAAGTCTCGCTCTGTCACTGAGTGAAGAGTTTATTGTATAGTCTGAAATGGCTTTCTCATTAGCACTCCAATTTCTTTGTGAAAAATCCTAGTGTTTTCCATTCATAACTTCCTGCCTGTATTTCCCTCCCACTTACTAACCCTTGCATGTGTTATTTTTGCCTTAGTTGTTTCTTTTCCAAAAGAACCTAGCAAATAAGTGAACTAAAATTTATTCAACATTTATTCAGTGATCAGAGTATAAAACAGGAAAGTTAATGTAAAGCTCATTGCTGAAGGTAATTAACCAGGCACTCTGATTCTGAGCCTTGCACCTTGAACCATGTGATCTAATCATATATTCAAAATTAATAATCCCATTTATAACACTCATGCTCCTAGTGAATGAGCCATAGACTAAATATTATTTTAATAATACAGTGAATTAAATGTGAATAATTATGAGAATAACTTGTGCTAATCATGGAAGGTTCATTAATAGAGAGAAGCAAAGTTATCAACTTACTCATTGCAAGTAAGTTGCCTTGCTCTACTATTAATTAAGTTCAAGGCTTTGAATAAGTAGTTCTAAGTTGCTTCATTACATAGTGAAGTGCAGCTTGGACCCAATTGGGATGCCTGAGCCACAGCACGTGACTGAGACTCATCATCTGATAGTACAAGCTCCAGTGTACTTCCTCCTCTCCAAATAAATCTTAGTCTGATTAGCATAATTCACAGCAGGTACTTTATAATAAACACAAATAACTTTCCAATTACATGATTGGAAGAAGAAAGAACTTGTACAATGTATGACTCTCAGTGGTTTGGAAAAAAAAATCTCACTTTTTTTATTTCCCAGTTTACATTTGATTAGATAATGAAAATGAGCTCGGTCTTCATTTTTGCATAACTAGGAGGAATTTGGAATGCTATTTTTTCAGAGTCTTATTTCTTGCTTCTTTTACTCTTGATTTGTATTTGTTTACTTTCGGTTTAAGGCTGATCTTGCATATTTTTAGCAGAAGTTACTGGTTTAAGTTTTGTTGTGTCTCTCATAAGCCTCTCCCGTTCATGGGCAAGGAGCCCAGTAGGTATTAATGCCCTATCATCTTTCCCTCCAGTTAAAACCCTAGTTCCTGAAGCTTGCCCTTAAAGTTTTCTAGAGGTAACTTACTTTACGGCAGCAGTTTTTCAGGATACCAACAAAATCATTGGAGCTCTTTCCTAAACACTGAGGAAGTCACTATTTTCCTGTGACACTGGTCCTGTCAACTTTATTAATGATAATGTAGATTTATTTGCACAGTCATCTGTGTGCCTAAGTACACAATAAAATTTAAGTTGCCATTTCTAAGATAAGTCAGTCCAGTGTTTGTAATAAAATAATGTCTCAAGTCAGTCTGACTTTTGAAGCCCAGATTCTTTTTATTTTATTTTTTTTTTATGATTCATTATTCTTAAACGTTTAAGGTTTCTATATAGAGCTTCTGATTGTTTTGGTCTGTCCTAAGTCCCTAACAACTTTGTTGCACCCATGTTGCCTATTGAGCCAGTTTGATACACTCTAAATGCTGCTGTGAGCGGAAGGAGCAGAGCTGCTGGGAAAACCTAGGATGTTTGGTTAGTCTAAATAAAGTTTCGGCAGGCTAATCAAGGAATTTTTCATCTAGTTACAATGCTGTTCACACTTAGTGATTCCGTTGTGTACAGTTACTAAGTATACACCAACGTCCCAGTATCTACCCTTTTCTCTGCTGCTAGGTCAACTTTCTGCTATCCTGCTGCATCTCAAGGAGGAAGGTTTCAGCCTAGGGAGGGGGAATGCAGGGAGACATTGTGCCCCGGCCCTCCAAGTCCTTTACTGCAAGGAGGATGATGTTGCCATTAATGGTTTCTTCCTCCTTGCTCCGGGCATGTGAGGTCAGTTTGGAATGTATGTTGCCACACTCAACACCTTGCTCTGTAATCCCACGTTGCATCTGAAGTTGCTTTATGTGTCATATTTTTATGTTTTTTTAAACATGCCAGCTAGTTGCACTTCATTACCCTTAAAATGGGTTGTGCCCTGGCTGCACAGATCTGATGATGAGGGGCTCCACTCCTGTGAAATTTGTGGTCCTGGAATTATGGGGAGTCACCCTGCATCCTTGCTCTTGGGCCAAAGATGGTGCATTGTGCACACAATATCACCTTGGTTTAACTGTCTACCAGTAACAGAAGTGCAAATAATAAGAGGCTTAGGCTCCTCCCAAGACCCAACCTCCAATGCCCACTATGCAGCATCCAGTCCCGATCTTGCCTTCACAAAGCCTCCAAAGTCTTCTCACAGGAGAATAAGCCAGGAGCCACCTGTGTAATGAGGCTGATAGGCAGCTGGCATGCACACCTTCACTGCAGTCAATCCTTGCATGATTAAATCATCTCAGTCTAAAAGGAGTGTTTCTGACATTACATAACTAAGTGTAGCTTCTCTTAATATTATTTTCTCAATCCCTGAGCATGGTTTTCAGTGTTTTGAGGTTCCTCTGTTGTCTTTTTACATGCTTTTTAAAATTCTATTAACGTGTACTCTCTTATGTCTCTCTGTACATTCGTAAACTGCTATTCTGGCATGTGTGTGTGTATGTGGAGGTGGGCAGGGGGGGCTGTCTCCGTTTTTTCCCTACCTTTGCATCCTGTCAAAGGGACAGTTTGCATTTGCTAGAAGCCTTGATGGGCTTTGGTATATTGTATGTGTTCAAATGGTCATCAAAACACTTTCTATTTTTTTATATTTTTTTTTTTCTTATATTACTTCTATGATATGTAATAAAAATTTGACATTTTTTATTCTCTCTGGAGCTTGAAGGAATTTTTAAACTCTGAAGTTTTTTAAACTCAGCTAAAAAACCCCAAACTGTTCAAATAGAGGCATCTCTGCTAAAAATGCTCCCCCGCAATTTTTTTTTTTCTGGATTCTGAAATCTTTTGTTCTATTTGTCTCAAGGATACATCTCACAGAAGTTTTTATACTGCACTTGAATGATCTAGCTGGTTTTTGTATGTAAGAGAATATGTTTTTGCCAATGCTTTACTTTTGGAGGGAATTATTTTTTAAAGCTGCCTTTAAGACACTGAAGTTTTGCAGCTATTTTGTAAGAAATTTGTTATGAAAATAAATTGTTGGAACAGACTTTTTGCAGAATGGATCATGCAAGCGAAACCAGGCTTAATGCATGACAACCTCGGCCTCTTTTGAACTTGAAACTTATGATATTTTTGGTGGAACCTATAAATCTTTACCTTACAATGGCAGGCTATTTATTTTTAAATAGCAGAGGTGATGCTGAAGGAGAAAGCAGTTTAAGGACACAGAGAGATAATCTATAAGGGCATATCTACAAGTGGAGAAAGGTACACAAAACACTAATGTGTTTCTTTACAGTGAACTAGTCACTTAACCCTCATCTGACACTTTTTATTGAACGCAAACAGCGCCCCTGTGTAAGGTAACACCATCTTCTGTGATAAGGCAGAAGAGCTTCCTCACACTAGGGTGTCCACGTGACAGGTCTCTCTGAAGTAATTACTGAGCAGTAAATTGAAATGCAGCCTTACTTTCCACAAAGTAGGCTACCATCAAAATAACTGGAACATCAAGTAGTAATCTAGTAATCTGGTAGTAATGCCCTGGAGGGGCCCATTAGTGAAATTTTCTGAACTAGATTGAACTCTGAGGCTTAATAGTCTAGAAATAATGTAGGGAACAGATGAAGTATTCCTGTAGTAATGCCATCACTCCTTCTCAATGTGTTCTTCTGTAGCAAGAGATTAGCTATTGTGCAATAATTGATAAAGTTGATTATATCAAGAGGTATTTCTTGAGCAAGGATTACATGCAGATTATTCAAAAACTGACAGACTAGCAACTTCCCTAGAAAAGAAATTAAGAATTGTCACCACAAGGAACACATACAATGGTTCATGACTTGCCTTATTGATCACTGAGTTGTGACTGGGCTGATGGCTCTGAGTTAAGAAGCTCCGAGGTGGTTTATGCAGTTTGTTGACCAGGAAGAAGACTTAGAGGAATAAGCACTAGAGTAATTTGGTGAACCATAGCTACATAAAAGACTTCAGTGGTCTTACGCTTTCCCTTATTCCTAGATGCATTTAAACTAAGGTACATAGGAGCCCATTCCAGCACCAGATACGGCAATTACCCTATTTCTGTCAAACTCCATATGGCAATGCATCCTGGACATTTACTGTTTCCTCCCACATTCCATGTCTATATATCTACTCTGAAATGATACTATAGTTGTGTATATTTGTATGTGTATATACAATTGTATTTCTGTGTCTGTATATTTAAACCTACATACGTATATCAGTTACTTCCTTCTGCTTTCTCCCGTTCTCTTTGCTTCTTATGAAGCTCTTGAGAGAAGAGAAAGGCACACCATCTTAAATAAAATCAGGTAAAATATTTTATTGTATCAGTTCCTCTGGTGAAGGATGTTGGAAATGAGATTAACCTCTTGTTCTCTCATGCCATTAATTGAATTCCGGAGAGGCGTATAAATATGTGGCACAATGTTTTGGGACTTCAGACAACTCTCTATATGCTTGAAGGCAGGAAGAAAGGAGAAGAAATTAAAACGGTATGTTAAAAACCAAGATATTTTGATTAATGACTACATAATTAGTAAATATTTCTGAAGCAATATCAGCAGAAGCAACCAATACAACTTGTGAATTGCTCTTTTAATCCATAAGTTCTCTAAAGTGAAGACAGAGTTTTGATTCTTTACAATATTTTGGAAATGGTAAATTAAGAATTTCTCTCTCTTACATATCTCCCTACTGTTAATATCTATCTTTTCTCCTGAATGTAAAGGTATGAACCCAATATTCAAAATCAGTTACAGTTTTGTCAACACTGCATCATGTAGTGATGACTATATTGTTATGCTTTATAGAACTGGATCTTTGTGTTTCTTGTAAAACAGTGGAAAAGGTAAACTAATTTTGCAACTTTTTTTTTTTAATAGAAAGTTATCTTTTTGTGCTCATGTTGTCATCAGTGATTGTTACATTAATACATCCAGTTGTTTAACTTGAAACAGGAAAAATCTCTCATACCAGAAAAAAAAATCCTGGTAAAAAGGAAGTAAAAACTCCATAGTAGGTTTCTGTTGATAGTTTTTAAAATTACATACTGTTTTCCCTCTTAAAACTGAAATGAAAGGCTGCCTTCACACTGTGACTTTGAATGTTGGTCGTCAGCTATGAGCATTTTCCCGGTGAAGCTATAAACCCTTGAAAGTAGGGTATATGGTAAAAAGATGAAAAGCTCTTTAAATTTTTGTCATGCAAGCACTGTTGTAATAAACCACACAGCACTATTAAATTCAGAGGTGGCTGTAGCTACAAAAGATGAGAATAATAATACCAGTGATTTAATCTATGTTACACTGTTCCCATCAAAGCTTACTGGTAGCATTTTACCTGAGAAGCACTGAGGTAGAGGAAATAAAATAATGACTGTATCTGCAAGGATGAAAAAAGCTCGTATGACGTTGTCTGCAGTGTCACTCAGTGCTTGAACTGGAGCACAGGTAGGTAATGTTTCCAATCTCTTTTTCCTTTAAGAAATGATTGAGTGTCTGAGAGGAGTGTCCGAGGAGACCTGCTGCCTGTGCCAGTTTCTGCTGGTGCCAGGGAGCAGCCTGGGGTGAAGTCTGAGCTCCCAGGGTAGCTGAGTGACATGAACCTTTGGCATCCACAATATCCAGTAGCAGAGTCCTATAATTTAGCTACATTTAGTGTGAAGAGGTACTTCTTTTTCCTTGTTTTGAACCAGCCACCTGCTGATTTTCTTTCATTTTTCGTCTCTATTCTATCTAGCCCTTGTGCTAGGAGACACACTGAAAAATTGTTCTCTCTTCATCTTCTCTAAAGACTCATGATTTAGTGCACCTCTCTTATCTTCAGCTGCAGTCTTTACTTTTCCAGGTAACTTAAGTTCATACCACATGTCCTGCTGAGTCAGACCAGCAGTGCATAGAGCCCAGGATTATTTCTCCAGCAAATGGCAACAGAACATGTTAGTCACGGAGAGCATATGAGCCTGGACTCTTTCTGAGGTCCATTTTCTCATCTTTCCCTGGCATCTGCAATTACTATTTTAAAATGCTAGATGTTACATTCTGGCCCTGTTCCTTTTAGTATCTGTTTATTAACCCGTTGTCAATGAATTTATATAACCCTATTTTAAATCAGCTGGTAGACATCTGCCTCTATAACCTCCTCAGACAGCAAGATCCAGAAACTGGTAGCCAACTGGCTGAAGAAGTACTTTCTTCTTGTCTTGTAGACCAATTATATACCCCTAGTTGTTGTGTTGCAAGATTTGGTAAATAACTTCCTTATGCAGCTTCTTCACCCACTTCATGGTTTTTCAAGCCTCACTCCTATCCGTCTTATCTCCACTTAGCCTTCTCTACAGACTGAAGCATCCCAGCTTTTTGAGTCTGTTCCTGAGGCAGCAGTTTCCACCCCTTGATTGTTTCCAGTTCCTCTTCTCTAGCTCCACTGCACTAACTCTTGGACACCAGAACTGCAGGGAGCCCTTCAGGTATGAACACACCACAGGGCTTCTGTAGCAGAACCACTCTTTTTGTGAACTGCACATTGAGCTAATGATTTTGGTGAACTGTCAGTGATTATGCCAGGAACTTTTCCTGGACTTGCACCTGCCTATGTGGGTGTCAGGTGCTCTCTGACATGATTTAGATGATTAGTCCCTCAATACGTAATGCTGTGCTACTTCATTGGTTGTGTGCATCTCCTGAGCATCTCTTCCTTCTTGTCAGGTTCAGAGGACCTAATTTCCATGCTCACACTCCACTCAGCTTACCTTGAAGATGCTTCTTTAGTCATTCTCTATATGGAAGCTACTTCTTCCTAGCCAACATTTCTGTTGCCCTTGTTTTTTCTGATGTACCTTTTTAGTAACAGAGGAAACAAGAACAGCCCACAGTATTCAAAGTATGAATATCTGAAGGCTTTAAATAATACCATAATGATTTTGTATGGTGCTCTCTATTTTAGTCGTAGGAATGGCTAGCATTTGATTTGTTTTTTGACAGCTTTGAAGATGGTGTTAATGTTTTCATAGACCTATTAGAACTTCAAGATCTCTTTCCTGAGTGATAATAACTAGTTCAGAGCCTAGGCTGAGTACTTGAAGTTGAGATTTCTTTTTCTCTACATATTCTCAATATTGAAATGCATCTGTCTTTTTTATTGCCTGGTTGACACTCTGAGACTCTTCTGCATCTCTCTGCATCTCTCTGCAGCCATATTTCATTTTTATTTCCCTGAATAGCTTAACACCATTTGGAAACTTGAAAGTTGCCTTCTTTTTCTAGATCCATGTAATGATACATATGTACCTTATATGTTGACGAGCCCTGAAACTGTCCATGAAATTTGAGTGGTGACATATGAATTTGAGAAAGATGAATACTTTTGCCATTTTTTCCTTCTGTCTTTTAAGGATTTGTTGGTTCATGAAAGAAAGTGGATCTCTTATCGCATTATAACTTTGATTCTTTAAGGTCTTCAATGAAGAACAGTATTGAAAAGTCTTTAAGTTGTATAAACTAGGTTTCTCTTGACTGTTTTCTCACTGGCTCCTTCAAAGAACCCTACCAGTTACAAAAAACACAGTTTTGCTCTGTGAGATCCATTTCCTCACTGCCTCATATCTGTGTCTGTTAATTCTATACTTATTATTATTTCTGAAAATTAGACTGGTATGATAATCAGACTTACTAGTATTTGGTTCCAGAAGAGTTTTTCATCTTGTTTTTGTTTTTTTAAATAGACATTGTATTTGGCACCTTTCAACCAGCTGATGTTGAGGATGTTTTGATGTTGATGTGTACACAGTAGCTGAAGTAATTACTGGGGTTTTTGATGTATTTTGTACTTCAAATATGTATTATCATAAAATCATTTTGAGCTTATCTGTATATTTTGAATTAAACCATTTCCAGTTGTAATGGTAGACTTTCATGCATCTATATTCTGGTCAAGAATATCCTTATGAGAAGATCTGTATGGGTATATTTGTCAAACTGGGGGGAAAAAGAAGTCATTGGAAAGATAGCAGAATGACACAGTACTTCAATCAGAAATGCTTTTTCTTTTTACAAAAGAATGAAAAAAAGTCATTGCTTGTGCTGCACTAGTAGAGAATAAATCAGGTGTTTAAGCACAAGCCATTTAAAATGTTTGGCAGTGACTGGAACCTGCTGGCTTGGGCTGGTGGTTCTCACCCAGGGTCTGTAGAAGACCTGTGCCTTTTCAGGAGGAATATAGTCCAGGCAAACTACCATGAAACGCCTAGAATAGCATTAGATAAATTATTTTCAGTCATGTGCAGCTCTCATAAAAAGTTTTCAGAGGCTGTAAGCAATACTTTGCTCTCCAAATCCCTGTGCTGCTATTTTCCTCCTTATGAGACATGTTGCTCTATCTTCCATGGATTGATTAATTTTAGAGAATTTTAAATTTAACTCATTTTCTCCAATGTTAATATATCAACTACTTTTACTTACATAACATGCATAATCCATGATTTACTGCATAAAAATACTTCGAGGTGCATTTTACTCATATGAAAGTAGGCACTCAGGCTGTATGTAAGAGGATCTATAACAGAAAAGACTGCCAAAAATTTCTGGTTTCCATTTTAATAATAAAGCTGCCACAGTTCTGATCTAAATTACATTTTAAAACTTACATGGAATGTTTTTAGGGGAAACAGTTGTTTACACACATCACATAATCCCTTTGGACTTTCGTCAGCCCTCAAGTCTAATCACATAAGCATTTATATACAGGTTGCATAAGCAAATAATATGCTGAAAAAAACCACCCCAACCAACCTGTACTTTAAGGTGCACTAATGAAGTTAAATATTTTAAAACAATTGAGATTTCAAACAATTCCTTAGCGAACAGATGTTTTGGGTTTTAAAACTCCTTAATTGCACCTTCTCCATGTCATTATAATAATTAGGTGCCATTTGATTGCTGTTACTTGCCATTAATAGTTTAAAAATAAAAAATTGTTTAGTAAATTTTACCATCATCTGTTTTTTTTTTCCTGTCTTATAGGACATCACTGAATTCAGTGAATTTTACATATCTCGTTGCCATCAGAGTGTATATCTTCATTAAAATATATTTAGTAAGACTGAAATCAGC
This sequence comes from Todus mexicanus, assembly GCA_013389965.1. Lineage (NCBI taxonomy): Eukaryota > Metazoa > Chordata > Aves > Coraciiformes > Todidae > Todus > Todus mexicanus. The sequence continues at coordinate 18,597 of WEIS01070869.1, forward strand.
AGGCACACTGCACTGTATGGCCCTTCCCTTGTAACTTTCACTCTGTTTTCTTTCCTATGTTCATTTCAGGTTCCCAGGTAACTTCACTTGGTATAGGTTCAC
>WEIS01070870.1:591-11079 GCA_013389965.1 Todus mexicanus
GGGCAGCCCGGCGGGGTTGCGAGGCGGCGAGAGGCGGGTCCTTGGCGGCGCTCCCTTCCCCCGCGCTATAAAAGGCGGCGCCGCAGTTGGGCCCCGAGCAGCGCCAGGGCCAGACCGCGCCGGGCCGGGGCAGCGACACCGACAGCGCCGCACGGTGAGAACCGGGAGAACCCCGCAACCCACCCCCCTCCGGAGCGGCAGTGGCCATGGAGGAGGCGGCGGGGCCGNTCTTCTTTCCTCTCCTTCTCTCTTTCCTTTCCTCTCCTTCCCCTTCCCTCTCTCCCCGAGCAGCTTTCAGGGTGCTGCGGGCCACCCCCGGGGCCTCAGGGGTGAATCTAGGCGGTGTTACCCCCAGTGAGGGGATTGAAGGGGAGCAAGGTGCCTGCACTCCCCCCAGCAGCGCTGGTTGCTGCGTTTCAGGCTCACACATGCAAATCAACCTCTGCTGCGGTTCAGGTTTGTGCTTCACCTGCTTCCCAACCTGTTCTGCTGTTGTCCAACAGAGCTGTGAGGATCGGGCTGCTTAGTCACCCGTTTGTGTTGCTCCCCGAGGCCTGTCCTGTTTCGAGGGCTCTATTGCAGTTGGATAAAAAATGACTATATATTTTTCTCTCCTCCTCCTTCTTCGTGGAGACTGAGCCCTGTGGTATAAAAATACCAGCTCAGGATTTCACCCCGGTTTCATGAGCAGTGATAAGGCAGCGGATTAACTTCGTTCTGCCTGATCCAGACTCTTAGCACGGGCCTAAAGGTCTCGCTAAAGCAGGGCTGGGGCGATACGAGGGTCTCGGTGCGAGTATTCTTGCAGGGGCAGGACTGGCGAAGCGGCGTCCCCGTCTCGCTGGCTGTTGTGCAGCATTATGTAATCCCAGACACAGCAGAGGAAGGCTGGCATCTGAATGAAGCTGGTTTGTCGAGTGCTCTCGCACAATCACTGCGAGAACAGCCGCAACCAGGCTGAAATAAAGCCCTAGATATGCTTGGGGTTTTTTTCCGGAGCATCACTCAAACTCCTAACTCCGACTGATGTTTTAATCTCATTTTGATTTTTGCAGCTCTCTGTATATGTATATATTAGTATCTTCAGAACAATTGTGCTTCCAGAGCACCCCGTCTTAATTAGGAGGAGCGCTGGCATATAGGGTTACGTGACTGTGTAAACATTAACTAGCTCCTCGCTCTGCCAAATGGAAATTAAAGCAACGAGGACTTCAAGCTGGTGTGAGCTGCTTAATAGCACGCGTTGGCCGGCCTCCCTCGGCCTGGGCTCGGCGCGGAACCATCGGGCTCAGCCCTGCTGATGAGCTGGGGAGGGGGAAACGGGAGGGTGCTGGAAGCCATCCGGCTAATTGCGTTTTGGGAGCTCAAGTGCTTAGTGTAAGGAGCTAGAGTGCCGAGCTCTTGGGTTGGGAGGGCGAAGAATGGTTGGGAATGAACCGAAATGAATTGGAAATGTTGTTCCTAAAGCTCCTTTTTCCAGTGTATTTACAAATACGTCCTTTAGAGATCTGACAGCAGGTAACTTGAGGGGAAAAAAAGATATCAAAATAATGCGAGGGCTGCAGTGGTTTTGCTGCTGACAAATATTTTGCGTGGTAAAGGAACTCGTAAGGCATCCTTCTAGCTTGGGAACTGATTAATAATTTGTGGCCAGGCGGTTATGTTTATCGTGGCCTTCAAGAGCACCGATAGGCAAACAGGCTTCGCTTGGTGTGCAGCTGCAGGCGGGAGCTGTAACCCCTTGGCTGCTGGTACCAAGCGCACGGCTCCTGGATCTGAGTCGTTGAGTGTCTGGGAAGATGCGTTCTGGGGCGGTTTGACTGTTTTTCTGCAGGTGCCACCTTTCCAAGTCCTGCTGCTTCTGTTTGTTGTAGCTCTTGCCAAGGTTTGTTTGAGAAACGTGGTTAAAATGCGTCGTCATCTCGGTCTTTCTTCATGCGACCCAAGCGCTGATCGAACTTCCTGGGCCGCTGCTCGCCGTCCTCCTGCTGCTTTCTAAGCTCTTGAGAACACCAAGCGCTGCTCTGAAGGGGGGCTCTCTGATCCTGAGACACCTCAGGACTGGAGCAAGGGAGGCAGGACTGGACTGTCTCGGAGTTCTTTCCAACCCCGGTTTTGTGATTCTGTTCCAGAGGTTGTCATTTGGAAACCGATTTCGAGCTCTGATGGCATCTGAGCAGCCAGGGAGTAGCAAGTGTGTGGATTTGGAGCCGAGTAGTGTTTCGGAAGGGTCGTTGCAAGCTCAGTTGAGAGAGAGCTCTAGTGTTACGCTGTAAAAAATACAAGCACCGACTAATTTGGTGTATTTTATGCTTTCAAATTAAGAAAGTTCTTTTAAGTTGCTGTTAGGCTTCTATCAGTCCCTGTGTCTTAAGCACAGGGATTACTGAATTGAGGGCTGATTGAAGTGGTGAATAATCTGAGGGCGCTTCAAGTGGTACCAGGTTATCTGCTGCTGGTCAGAAGAATATAAGTAGTGAAGGTAATGTGCTTCTTGGAGTCAGCCGGACTCATAACATCTCCTGAATGTCGTGTAGAAATAACTGTCCTTCTCTCCTAGATGCCTTCAATCAAACTGCAGAGCTCAGATGGAGAAATCTTTGAAGTCGATGTCGAAATTGCGAAGCAGTCTGTGACTATCAAGACTATGCTGGAAGGTAAGAGCATGAAGCCTTGAGGATCGCTCACTTGGGCTGAGATAGGCCTGGATTCCAGGCAGGAATTATGACCAAAAGAGAAACTGGGCTGAGAAAGGATTCGCAGGCCTGTGAAGCTGCTCACTGTTGTCTGGCAGAACACTTTTTGTTGTAGCTGAAGCAGTTTGAGGTGGATGTGACCCTGCTAAAAGCTTCAAGTTCACTCCTCTTGCTAAGAGGATGCCAGTAAAATGCGAGCATCTCACTGCCCTGCCTGCAGCCTGCTGCAGCTTGGGGAAACTTTAGGCTACCAGAGCATCTGATAATACAAAACCCCTTCAGTTTATTTAATCATCCAGACCAGTCTGACAATGTAAACGTCTCTTAAATGGGCTGGGAGATCATCGAGCAATGCAGTGAAGGAAGAGCTCAAGTGAAACCTATATTGTGAGCTTATGGATGCAGTTAAATTATTTGGGATAAACGCTTAGTTTCTGATCTCCTGCTGACATAAATTTGAAACAAAAGAACTCGTGGCGGGGGAGGGGAAATCTGCCAGATGGCTGAGACACAGAGCAAGCTGTGTCTAATCCCTCCAGTGCAAATCCTCATTGTTTACTGCTGGGGTTTTTTCCAGTTTTTGGGTGTATTCATGAATTAACTTTGGAGAAAAAAAAATCTTTCTGTAGATGTAGTTAAAATGATGTTCTTGGGGATAAATCTTTGTCTGGTTGTGACACCTGATACATAAGAATAATAAAAATCAGGTCAAATTCTCTGACCTTTGAGCGGTTTTACTCTGTTAAGATGCTTTTGAACATGAGCAGGAACCATCACAAGTGGAGGGAATACATTAGGGAGCACAATTCCTCTCAGTTTTCTGATGCAGAAGCTGTGTCACTGCTGGTGTCGAGTGATGCGCAGGTGCTGATGGAAGGGAAATTACACACGGGAGGTTCTCAACTGGGCACCTTACGCTGCCCTCCTGCTAATCTGGGTGAGAACCCGGCTCCCAGTACAGGTGAAATGTATTTGCAGTCCAGCTGGGGGAGCTCAGCTGATGACCAGGGGATTGTGTGGCAGGTGTTGCAGATGAAAGAGGAGGAGCTGAAAGGGGAGGTTGTGTTGAGCTTCAGGAGATCACCAAAGAAGTATCACTTTTCTGACAGCAACTAAAATCGCTGGTTTGGAGGTGGCATAGGACAAGTTGAGTGGAGTTGACTAAACTTGAGATAACTGCTTGAATTATTTCCCTCCATCAATGATTTTATACTGGTTTTCTTCCACCTCGGTGGCACCCAGTGATAGGAGAAGGGGTAACGGGGGTGAGCTGGAACACAGGAGGGTCCACTGGAATCTGAGGAGGAACTTGTTTGCAGTGAGGGTGCCAGAGCCTGGCCCAGGCTGCCCAGGGGGGTTGTGGAGTCTCCTTCTCTGCAGACGTTTCAAACCCTCCTGGACGAGTTCCTGTGGGACTTGGTCTGGGTGATCCTGCTGTGGCAATGGGGGGATTGGATTAGATGAGCTTTCGAGGTCTCTTCCAATCCCCAACATTCTGTGATTCTATGAATCTACCACCGCATTCAGAGTATGCATTGGAAGCCACCAGTAATTTGTGATACACACAGTACCCTTTCGTGTCAGTACGTTAGTTACTGAATCCGTGAAGTTAGTTATTCCTAATTAATACCCACTAATAACAGTAGTTGACTTGCCCAGAGAAGTACACGCTGTTTTAATTGTGCCCACATCTGATCAGGATGATGACGATAAAGCAACAGTCGTCTGTTCTTCAGTTGTAAGTTCCTTGGTGAGGCAGAATTGGCTCATCTCAGTGCTGGGCTATGTAGTTACTCAGTTACATAACTAATTGCAAGATGTTAATCTTTGATAGCTAGGGTGCCATCCAACTGTTAAGGTTTGTGTAATAAAAAAATGGCATGTTCTCTAATCAAAGATGGCTCGTGTGGTATTTGTTCTGTCTGTCAAGGCCAGATTTTAATTGTTCTTCTCAATTTTTACTGGGATTCCTTAATCATAGCAAGGGGACAAGGTGACAAACTTTATCTAAATCCATCCCCAGCATGCTGGTGAGCTTTTAAAACAAAGTATACCAGGAGCATGCTTTATAAATGCTTTCTTGATTGGAGGATTTGTGCCAGGTCTTACTAGCTGAAGGAGTTCACGTACCAAGACAACAGCACAAGTGCGTCAGAGGCCAGATAACCGGCATCTTTGTGCCTACAGGATTTGCTGCTCCTAGAGAGGACAAAATGTTGTCTCTGTTTCCCACAGCAGATCTGAATTCTTAATAGATGGGATGGGAGATTTGAGATAGGAGCACTTTGGTTTAACTTGTGGATTGAACTGTAGAAAGGGATAACAATAGAGAAATATTTGATTCTTCAATACATCCCATTCCCAGAGCACTGAAGTAGCAAGTTGTGCTCTGCCAAGTGTCTGACTGCTTAACTGAGGGCTCCTTGGTGCTCCCATTTGATGAGGTAGCCCAGAATCACAGAATTACTGAGGCTGGAATAGACCTTTGAGATCATCAAGTCCAGCCTCTGAGCTACTTAGTCTTATCTTGGAGATAACCTAGTGTGGATGATGTAGCCGTGGCTCCACGGAGCCTCACCAAAGCTTTCCAAAAGCTTCTGGCTCCCCCACGTAGAGATCCTTTGCTACCGATCCGTTCACCCTCCGTGTTTGAGTAGCGGAGAATTGGTGAAGCAGCTCAGGGAGGAGTTAACTGTTTGGGGGTTTTGCCTGCCAGTTGCTTAGTCATCTTTCCATTTTTAGATCTGGGAATGGATGATGAAGGTGACGATGACCCCGTCCCTCTTCCCAATGTCAACGCAGCCATCTTGAAAAAGGTAAGATGCTGAAGGTGCTGCTGTGGTGTGGCAGGAAGGCAAGGGGAGATTCACATCGGAGCCGGGCATCAGGAACTAGCAGCTTAAACACTTCCCATGTGCTGGCTACAAGCTTAAAGAATTTGAGGCGTGTGGCCACTGGTAGCTGAGAACTGGGGTGAGGCTTTCAGGCAGACCTGCAGTGGTGACCTGCAAACAGCAGCTGGAGGCCGCTCAGGCTTCCGAAGGTGTTGAAGGGGTGCTGGGCATCTATGCACGCCAGCATCTCGTGGTATTAAAGCCCTTCTGATCAGATTCTGCCAACTGAGGTGGCTGTTTGAGTCCCAGATGTTAGGAGAAGGGATTAAAGGACAGGCAGTGGTGGGAGCAACTGGCAGGAGCGGTGTCCATGCAGCTCTTCCTGTGACACTGTGGCCTCGGCGGTGTTGAAGTCAGTGTTAGACCACGATTATTGTTGGGACAGGGGAGAAAAGCCCAAAAGCATGTTGCTGTCTTCTGAGATGCTTTTCAGTCTGCAGTAGGAAGGGTTGTGCCAAAATATGCGCTGGACTGTTTTGGGGTAAACACTGGCTTAGGAATTCCCAAGTTAGTGTTGGTTTGTTTTTTTTTTAAAGCCAACTGCCAGGTGAACTTTGGAGTGGGGCAAACGTGTCCTGCTGGTAGCTGTTACCACTTGACACTTCCCCTATGTAGTTATTCTCCGTAATAAAAGATTGCTTCAGCAAACAGATGAAACCCTGCGAAATGAGGGTTAGGTTTTCTCTGTACAGTCCTATGTGCGTTAGTTTATTAACTTTATAACACCAGCAGCTGGCTTTTAAGGTTGTAATTAACCAGCTACTGTCTCAGATGAGATTCTTGGAGGCTGTCGTGCTCCAGGATTGGGGATTAATTGTTCTAAAACAAATATTGGAACACGTTCATACAGGATTTTAATATTAATCTAGAGAAAAAGGCCCATTTCTTCTAAGATGAAGTTACAGTTGGGGCCAAACAGGAGAATCATTTGGCTAAAACTTTTAATATCTAACCCGCAATTAGGTGATTCAGTGGTGCACCCATCACAAGGATGATCCACCTCCTCCTGAGGATGATGAGAACAAAGAAAAAAGAACAGATGACATCCCTGTGTGGGATCAGGAGTTTCTGAAAGTAGACCAAGGAACGCTCTTTGAACTTATCCTGGTAAGTAGCTCAAGTGCAAAGGCTGCGCCTGAGAAGTGCGCGCTTGGCGCGCTTCACAAAGTCCTTATGCTTCTTGAATAACTTCTTCATTGGGGAGGGCAAATGGTTCTGGCAAACCCTGCCTGAAAGTGGTGGGGATGTTGGAATGCTCATTAACCTCATCATAGAATCATTTAGGGTGGAAAAGACCTTTGAGATTGTGAAATCCAACCCTTTGCCCTACTCTGCCAAGTCCACCACTAAACCGTGTCCCCAGGCACCCCATCCGCACAGCTTTTAGCTGCTGGGTGTTAAACTGTACTTGCTCATTTATTAATTAATACACTTGCCTGAATATGGGGCCCTGCGGCTGTTTCTGTTCTTGTGGCCCTTGAGTCTTAGTTGAGGGCTCGTGGCTGGAAATGGAGTTCTGGAGATCTGCAGACAAATGACAATCTAGCTTTGACTTTGACAATTTGTCCCTGGTATGGTACTGTGAGCCCACATTACTTCTCTTAGCTAGTTAACAGCTAGCTAACTAGCTCACTTAGCTAGTTAACTGGCTGCCTGCAGGCTTCTGAAAGCCCTTTGTAAAAGGAGGGGCGTATAGGGGGCTGCCTTTCCAGGTATAATTGACTTTACCTTCTGTTTGAGCATGTTTGGGGTCCTGTTACCTCAAGGTTCTAGTTAGAAGCTCCTCAAAGAGGAGCTGATGCGTTTGCAGTTTGTATTCTACAATTTCAGTGTAAGCACAACCCTGGCAGTGCATCTCCAAAGGCAGGTTATTGATACGGAGACTTTAAATTTGGAAACTCTTCCCCAGGCTGCAAATTACTTGGACATCAAAGGTTTGCTCGATGTCACATGCAAGACAGTTGCGAACATGATCAAGGGGAAAACTCCAGAGGAAATTCGCAAGACATTCAATATTAAGAATGACTTCACCGAGGAGGAAGAAGCACAGGTACACTTGATCTGGGTTTAATTATAATTGAGCTGGGCGTTTGTGCTGGATTATTGTGTGGTGCTTCATAATTTAACGTGATGCAGCTGACTGGTTAACCAAATGTAAACTAGTGCATCGACTCCTCGTAGCTGGGTTGCTACTGGTGGAAGAGCTGTAGTGGTGCCTCCAGTGCATGCAGCCCGTTACCTGAAGAGGTCAGAACAAGTCAGCCTGATTTCCTAGCTCAGGTGTGTCTGGTAAAGGCCGAAGGATTGCGGCAGCCTCAGCTGCCTGTCTTGGAGTTGCAGTAAGAATGCTGAGGATGTTTTGTTGCACGTGGCTGGAAGGGTGAGATGTTTGGATTCTCACCTTTAATGAACTCCTCGATCTTAGAACTTGAACAACAAACTGACTGCAACGTGGCAAAGCTGGGCAAGAGCAGAGCAAGGTGCCTGTTTAAAGATAGTTAGTGTAGCTTGTCTGCTGTAGGAGGAAATTCACAACTTGCTCTTAAGCTCCTCTGCTTGCTTTGCTGGGTGGGGAAAAATCAGTTTCAATCCTACTTAGAGCCAGGAAATCAATTTCTTGGCTTATATTAATAAACAGGTCAGTTGAGAAGACTGACTTCCTAATTACAAACCCTGCCTGAAAAAACTAAAGCTGCTTCCGAGTTCCCGCCTTCGTGCAGTAACTAATCCTGAACGCTCACAGGAGAATTCACAGCTAACTTTTACAAGTTCACGGCAACGTATTAATAGTTGAAATGTTCTTTCAGGTACGTAAAGAGAACCAGTGGTGTGAAGAGAAGTGAAGTATTGTGCCTGACACTCGAACACTGTAAGGATTGTTCCAAATACTAGTTGCACTGCTCTGTTCATAATTGTTAATATTAGACAAATGCAGCAGCAAATGGAGTTGTGTTAGCAGGATATCGTTCCCTTTGCATGTGTAGTGGGGGTTTGTTTCTTTTGAGTACAGATTTAAATCTTCTGCGTTTTTACTAGTGTAATTGGATGTCTTTTTACTTTGCAACGAATAAAACTGAACTAAGTGTGGATTCTGTATGGAGAGGAGCCCTTAAGGTTAGAATTTGCATTACGCTTGGAAACTGTTCAAGTCCAGTTCTGATGCTAAGGATCGACTTCAGTGTAAATAAAACCACCTATGACTTCTTCCTCAAGAACTTTGTATTTACAGGGTATCGATAGCTTCGGAGAGAAAAAGGAACTACAGTGTGTCTTGGGGAACTAAGTAAAAGTTACTGGATTTCTTCCGAAAACATTGTAGGGGGGGGAAAATTAGTGTTACTTAAAGCTGTAGAACTTTCCAGATGGTTCTTGTCCTGCATTTAAAAAAACCAAGAAAAAAACTTATTTGACCATTTTCTTGTCCTGTTAGTCTTGCCTTATAGACTAGTGAGAGGTGTGATCTAGAACTAAGCAAGCTCCTGACAGTTCAATTGGAATACTTCAACTGTGTCTTGAAAACCTGCCTCTAGCTGGTAGCAGATGCGAAGTGTGTTGCTTTCTGCACAGGATAGGTATGTTTTTGTACGTGTTACTATGAAAAGTGGAAGCCAGATTTGACCAAAAACGACTGACATTACCAAAGTTAATATTCTTGACCTGTGCATGCCATTAGTGGCTGGTTTTTTAGGCAATTTTAAACCACCCTTGTGATGTAGCTCTTCCAAACATGGTTTAACGTGTCCACGGAAAAATCTTAACGCCTCTGTATGTGATACTTCAGCTTGTAGAGTATTGCCTACGAAGCTCACGCAATATCAAGCTTAACTTCTTTGGACAAAGCCACTTGCAACTAGTTAAACAGTAACTGGTTTTCTGATTTTTATTTTGGGTTGTTTTTGTTTTGGGTTGGTTTTGGTTTGTTGTTTTTTTTTTACAGTTCCCTTATAGGGAGTAGGGGATGGTGGTGTGGTAGATCTTCGAGGGGTGCTCTTAGCTTGTATTGCATTCCATTCTCTGTATAAACCTTAGAGTAGAATCGAACCTTAATAAACAATACTTCTCTCACTTTCAATATCAGTGTTTCACTTCGGAATTAATAAAGGGCTTTTAAACTTTGGTTTGCAAACGGTTCTAGTTATTTGAAACTAGACAATCTTAGCGGTGCTTATTCCCCAGCATGCAAATAGCACCGAGGCAGTAGTTAATAGAAATAAAATGAGTTTTGGTAAGCAACTAACCCAAGCCCCTGCTCAGAAGCAGTGGGTAACTTCTCAAGTGAAGTTGCAAGCTGCATAGCAAACAACCCAGGTATGTTTTGGGTCACTTACCAGCATTTCAGTGATCTTGCTTTGCTGTAACCATTAATAACTTGTTTTAAAGTAGCATTCAGACCTGTGCTTTGTGGCTGCTGCTCACATCTGCTTATTCCTGAGGCTGCTGGTGTGCACAGGGGCCATGGGATAGATATTGTCAGTGGGTATGAGACACTCCAGAGCTAGACTTGGACACAAGGAAGCCTTTCCAGTGTCTTATGTTGCAAACAAAGCCTCTGATTAGAAGTGCTACTAGAGAAAAATCTTCTGGTGACTTTTCTGGCTATAGCTGTAGTTTAATATCCAGCTTCTCCTGGATCCTTACAAGAAGTAAACCCAGCTGTGTGATGGTAGCGTTGCAGAATGCACTAGTTCATCCTTGGTGTGCTGTGTTGCTATATAGAAGTTCTACTGTCACAGTTTTAGTGGTACAAGCCTGGAGAACTTCCTCTAGCTACTCATTCTCAGCCAGGGATCCCTTTGGCAGCAGCCAGGATGCCTCAGCAGGCTCTGGGATGGGGAAGAGCCACAGCCCTGTAGTTTGCCCTCGTTACTTTGCTTCTACTCTGTTGCTGTATCTGCATC
>WEIS01070870.1:11239-24906 GCA_013389965.1 Todus mexicanus
GACTATTTCTCTTACCCATTGGAAACTACTGGCAGTTCTAAACCCAAAACCTCTTCTAAACCCCAAAACTATCCTAGAATCTTCATACATACAAATGCCCAAGGACCAAAGAACCCCAAGCCCAGGAATCCTCAGGAACTCTTAAGAAGCAGTTCTTTACCATTTCGGATGATAACTTCCAGTGGCCTGTTTCGAAGAGCCAGTCTGGCAATTACTTTATTTATAAAGCTATAAACATATTTTGAACAGAAAAGCCAAAAAGAAAAAAAAAAAATTAATTAAAAAATACAAACTCAATGACGTTAAAAAAAAAACCAAAACAACAAATGATGGGTAAAGTCATTGGACAAATGAAAGTACAGCTGCGAAACATTGATCCCTGCTACATCCATACAGTGGTTTTCCTTGGCTTAATGAAGGGGGACTTCCAGGACTTGTACATTCAAACCGATCGCAGGAATTCAAATTACGTTCGTTCAGGAAGAGTTGAAATTGCTGTAAAGGAACTTAAAGAAATAAAAGGTAATTCTCGTGGTGGTAAGAACTGAAGGGCGAAGTTTTCCATCTATTAAAGAAAAAAAAGAGTAGTAACGCGAGCTAGGAACACTTCGTACGGTGTTTCTAAAGACCCTTTTTTTGGCGTTAATCAAAGGAACTTTGTTTTGGTGTCGCTCATCAGCCGCGGGGCACGTAACGGGCGTTGGGCGCCCTTGCTGTTCTGTCTCCAGGGGGGGCAGCTGAAAGGTCTCTTAGGGGGGGTAAAAATAATGCAAAATTCAATGTTGTCTGACACCAGTATAAACCGACCGTGTCCCAGTCCAGCGGGTGGGTGGTGTGAGTTTATACTGGGGTGGGTGAAAGCGCAGGGTGCGTCTGGCTGTAAACTTGAGTCTAGAGCAGAGCTTGGCGTCAGAACAGCGTTGTCAGGAAATAAATGGGTGACCCTGCCCTGGCTGTGGAAATGCTCCTGGGCTCCGAGTGCTCCAGGAGAGGCTCCTGCAGCAGGGGCAGAGGTTTCCCTGAGGAGATTCTGCAGGGCTTGGCTGGAATACAAAGTGCTGGGAGGAGGCTGGGATCCAGCCGGGCCTCCTGCCGCTCAGCGCGCCCCGAACGCCTGGAAAGCCGCCGCGGGTGGATGTCCCGCCGGGGGCTGAGGTGCACGACGCAGTCCAGCGTCGGAACACGCTGTTGAAGCAGCTCAGGCCTTTCCCCTCACTTCCCTCTGGTGCTATTTAGACACATCTGCTTTTTCTTGTGCACCTGTGCTGCTCGGTTACAGGTTTCCTCCAACCACAGAGTACTGGTTGAGTAGCGAGTTACGCCAGCTCGGCACCCAGCGCGGAGTTACGCCAGCCCAGGGTGGCCGCTTGGTCACCTGTGGTGTCCACAGCACCTCCCCTCTCACTGGGGCTCAGGGTGACAAATGCTGAGCTGAGACAGAGAGATTTTTGTTACGCTTTTTTTCGGGTTATAGTTTTGGTTTTCAATCAAGCGACTAAAAGAGACGTTTGTCAGATCTGGCAAGAGGCTGCCGAGTTCCCCTACGCGGCGCTGGAGCGCGCACGCTGCGGTCGGGAGGCTGCTAAAACGATTTCCAAATGGGTGGATTTCGAGTTGATCCAGTGCTCCAGAATTAACCCTCGAGTGCAGGAAGCAGCCGAGTGTCCCGCTGGCAGGCGGGGCAGCTCCCGCTGCTTCTCCGAGGGTTCAACATGATTCTTTCCAACTTGAAAACGACTCTTTTTTTCCCCCCCGATTTTCCCGGTTTGCGCAGGTAGCTTTCAATCAGCGCTTCTGCAGTTGCATTTAGGCAGGAATGAAGCGATAGGTTTAGCTCTTCTAAACTAAAACTGGAATTAAAAAAAAAATAAAATGAAAAAATCTACCCTACTAGAAGCAAAAGTACCTAAATAAAAGAGCTGAACTCAAAGCTGCTCTACAGGCTACAGGTTTGTTCTTTTGTTTGCTTAAACTTCGAATCCTTGAGGCAGAAACTTCTTGAAAAAGTTACGTGGAGCCCAAAGTAAAAAATCAGGTTTCGTGGTTTGGTTGTTTGGGTTTGGCTTTTTTTTTTTTTTGCGTTAAGAAAAAAAATATAAAAATATTTTGTACATTATAAAGGTCATCTTAAATTCCCGGCAGTTCTACAATAATATTACTACATAATTCGTATTCAGTATTCTAAGACCTATTGTGTAAAGTAGAAAAAAATAGGACACCCCCCCCTCTCCCAGTCTCCCTCCGTGTGGTGGTATTTTTCTCTTCAGCAATCTAGGAGAGATTTCTTTCCAGCAGGAAGAAAAAAAATCTGCCCTGGACTAGGTTGCGGTCTCTGTGAGAAGTCTGGAAACCCAAAGCAAATCAAGAATTGGGCTTAATTTGGGATTGACATCGCTTCAGGGAGAAGATCCCAGCCTGTCCGCAGTGGTTTCTGTTTGCTCGAGCCCAAAATACGACTAAAATACCAGAAACTGGTGAAAGTTTTTCAAGCTGGAGAGAACACACGAACGTTTGGCATCGTCGCGGGGGTGGAGGGAGGCAGAAAAAGCTTGAATAAGGGTTTTAAAAAAAAGTTATACACCCAATCATGAAAAAACCCTAAAGGGTTGTGGTGTTGGAGAGGGGCTGGAGAGTTGGGAGTGCAGAGCAAGGGCAGTGCGCGGTGGTTCTGCTGCCAGACCGCCCCGGGTCGCAGCTCGCACCTCTCCGCTGCCCCGGCCCACAATTAACTCAAAGCCAGAGTAGCAAACTGATTTTTGAGGCTTTGCCCAGCCCGTCTGGTGAGATTTGTGTCTTTGGGGGCCAGCAAAGGAGCCCCCGCACCTGCTGAGGCGGCGAGCGAGCGCCTGTCGGCCCTTGCAGCGGCTGCTCCCAGCTCCTTTGGCTGTCCGGTCTCCTGCTCCGCGCCGGGCGCTCGCGGAGCGGGACGTGTCTGCGCGGAGACCTGGTGCCTGTAAACAAAATCTTCTTGTTCTCAAAACAAGAAGCCGAAAAAAAATTCACCTCGGTTGGTCGAAAGAAAGAATCGGTTTCTGTGTTACGCGGCCGGATCCGAAAGCGAGCGTGGCTACAGTGGATTTTCAGACAATAAGGGCTTGGAAAAAAATGCTCCTATGGCAGCTTTTCCAGCTCGGTGGTGGAACGGCCACGAGGGACGTGGGAGGGACGGAGGGAGGACGTTTCAAGCAGCTCGGAAGGCAGGGAGTGGAAGGCGGCGTTGGGGCGACAGCACCTACACCTACTGCAGCAAGCTGGGGGGTCGGCTCCGCTTTCTGCCGTACTTCAACATAAATGCGGTAAAAAAAAAAACAACCAACAGGAAAAAAACCCCAAACAAACAAAATAAGCAGCACAGGGCAGGGACAAAAGGCTTGTTTACTCATCAGCACTTTAAATTTTGGCAAGGAACTTATTTTTTTTTACCTTTTTTTAACCTTTTTTTTCTTTTTTTTTCCTGAAATCGCTTCTCTATCTTTTAACCCCCCACCTTCCCCGAGAAAGAACCCAGAAGGAGTTTTCCAGCATCCTTAGGTCAGCCTGTCGCCTAACTTTTGCACGTTTTACAGTGAGACGAGGGATTTTGGACGGGGGCCTCTGGTCCTTTCCGACGGGCAGCGAGAGAGCGCCAAGCGCCCAATGTCCCGGCCGAGGCGGCTGGGCGCCCGGGACTACGTCCCCGTGGAGGCCGCGCTGGACGCCGGCGACTCTGGGGGCGCAGGAGAGGACCTGGTGGTCGGTCTGGAGGAGCAGGTGGCGGGTTGGAGGTGAGCGGAGACGGGGAAGGGGTCGGGCTGTTCTCTGTGTGCGGAGTCAGCGGGGGCTGCGAGCTTGTCTGAAGGGAAAGCAGAGGAGATGCATTGGAGTGCGTCCAGAGGAGAGGGAGGGGAGTCTATAGCACTTCCATCGGAAGAAACTGGGCTGGCACAGCGTCCTTCTCCTTGTAAGTACCGAATGCACTTCTTTTTCCTCCTGAGAACAGTGGAGAGAGTTCTCTGTGAATAAAGGGTGAGGGCAGGGGCACCACAGAGTGCGTGGAAAACAGCGGCCGGGGCTGGCGGCCAGCGTGGGGGTCACAGCTCCCACCCCATCCCTGCTCACCGCGGGCATCGGCCAGGCCCTGCCGCCTTCTCTCCTCGCCCGGGGCTCGGCCTCCGACCGAGGGGCGGCTGCAGCAGGGCTGGGGCAAGGAGTGGGACAAGGAGTGGGGCAAGGGCCGGGGGCTGTGGCTGTGACCCTCGCCAGGGGATGCCACAACTGCGGCTGCCCCTGTCCCTGCTCCTTCCCCTGCCCCTGCCTCTGCCCCATCCCTGCCCCTGCTCCTGCCCCTGCCAGGGGGATTCGAATGGAATGTCAAGAAGTCCCTCTGTCCCCTGGAGAGGACAGTTGCGATCTCCACGCGTTTCTATGTTGTGATTTGGGGGGTGGGAGGGCGTCTCAAAACCAGCAGTGTCGCGTCATCTTTACTGTAACGGGAGTTGTGCATCGTTGCTCCATGTCCCGTGACAGCTCTGCTGTTTGGGATCACAGAATCACAGAATAGTTTGGGTTGGAAGGGACCTTAAAGATCAGCCAGTTCCAACCCCCCTGCCATGGGCAGGGACACCTCCCACTAGAGCAGGTTGCTCAGAGCTCCATCCAGCCTGGATTTGAACACATCCAGAGATGGAGCATCCACAGCTTCCCTGGGTGACACGCGACAGGGTCTCACCCCTCTCACTGTAAAGAATTTCTTCCTAATATCTAATCTAAATCCGCCCTCTTCCAGTTTAAAGCCGTTTCCCCTCATCCTATCACTACAAGCCCTTGTAAAAAGCCCTTCCCCAGCTATCCTGTCCTTTCCCTTCAGGTACTGGCAGGCTGCTACTGCTGGATCAAACCCAGGAACATCTCCCCCAAGTTCCAGCTGCTGTCTCCTACGCCCAGATGACTTGAACCACTCTTGGCTACCCCGACTCTGCCCCTCGCACTGCCCCGTGTTGCCCTTACGCGTGCTGAGCTGGTTTGCCTCCCCTCAAATCACCTGCGTCCTCGAGCACCTCAGTAGAGTTCTAAACAAAAGAGCTCTCGAGACGTCACCTTAACAGGAGCCGGGGAACAATTGCCCCGCTGGAGCCGGTATTAATGACGAGGTGGTGTTAAGGACTTGACAGCTCCAAAAGAACCTCTTCCTCCCGCCCTGCTCCCTGCCCGCGCTGCCTCATTGGAGGCGAACAGATGAAGTGGAGCGCTCGCTAATGCGGGCACACACCTCGCTTTGATCTTCCTAATGAAAAACTCGACGGTGTTAGAATATGTATTAACTCGGCCGGTATTAAAACATGACTTGGCACTGGATGCGGACAAGAGGAGCGCTCCGGCTGCCGTCACCGGCGTCGTTAGCCGGGGTGACCCAATTAGCGCGATACGGAACACGGCAGCCCGCGGGATTTATTTAGCTGGGAGGTTATTTCACACGGAGCCCGAGGAGAAGCCGCGCTTCCCACAGACAGCTCGGGAGGAGCTGCAGGACGGAGAGTCTCAATGACCCGGTTAAGGTGGCATGAATCTACCCAGCGATTCACTGGTTTGATTTAAAATAACGGGGAGGGGGGATAAAAAGGCAGATCTGATGCTCTAGACTGCGGAGAATGAAGGGGTTAACAGGCTCTGGCTGACGTGGCTGCTACACGGCTCAAGGGATTTATTCCCTTTAGGAATTACAGCACCCTGGAGCAGTTCCCGGGGGTGAGGGGGACGAGGGTGAAAGCTCTAGAGCAGGAACACCCCGTTTTTACCCAGTTGACCTCTCCTGTGGAGTAGAAATCCTCCAGTGGAGGTTGCTCTGGTGGAAGTTGCTCTCCGACAGTGCCCGGAGCACGTCCGCCGGGAGCCCTTGAGCCAGCAGCAGCAGCACGTTAGTTCTGGGGAATCGCAGAACAGCCGGGACTAACCGGGGTTGGAGAGGCGAAGGTTACAAAAATACAAGCGTGCGAAGGGCTCTGAGCACTGCAGCAGCCTGGGTTAATGGGGAAGCAGCGCAGAGGAGAAGCTGAATTCAAAGAGTTCAAACGAAGGCAGAGCAAAGTTGGAGGAACTGCCGGCAGAGCTGCAGCCGTGCCCCGCGCTGCCCTACGGGGCTCTCGGCACGGTGCCGACGCTGCGTGAGCGATGGGGGTCACAAAAAGCCCTCGCTGGCCACTGAAGGGTAAGTATTAATGAGGCAAGTGGCGCCTGATGCTGTCACCCTGTCGGTAACGGGCGAGCGGGGAGGTTTGCTGGGTCCCAGCACCCTGAGGTGCAGGATGAGGCTCACAGGGACCGGAGCTTGGGGTGCCAGCACGGCCAGTGGCCACGCAACATCGGGACTCTGCACGGCTCCACTTGGGGATTCAGCTCTGGGCAGAACACGTGGCTGAGTCCCTTGAAGCTGCAGGAAGCACATGAAGCGATTCTCTACAGCCAGCCTTTGCTGGAGTCCTCAATGCAGGGGTGTAGAAATGTGCTATGATCACAGAAGTGTTTCGGTTGGAAGAGACCTTTAAGATCATCCAGTCCAACCATTACCCTGCCGCTCCCCCGTGTCCCTCAGCACCACATCTCCACGGCTTGGAAACCCCGCCAGGGATCAGGGGGACTCCACCCCTGCCCTGGGCAGCCTGGGCCAGGCCTGGGCAACCCCTGTGGAGAAGATATTTTTCCTAATATCCAACCTAAACCTTCCCTGGTGCAACTTGAGGCCATTTGCTCTTGTCCTGTTGCTCTATAACTTGGGAGACGAGCCCAGTCACAGAGCTCTGTCCAGGCTGGAGCTCTCTGTGCTTTGGTGCCCAGGTCCAGAAATCCCCCAGGAGCTTTTTCTGCCCCGCTGCATTTGCAGACCCCCTGAGCCGGTTGGCACTTGGTTCCTGCACGGAGCTTTGCTGTCTCCTGGCCAGGACCATCCCCTATAAGCCTCAGGCTCAGGGTGCTTGCAAACTGTCTCGCTAGTTGAGGCTCCTCCACCCCACTTGTGGTGGGTACTGTGAAATTTCAGGGTCAAGAAGAGCCAGAGCTCGAAATACTTGGTTAACCCCTACAAATAGGAAAAAGAAACCCATTAACTCGTGACTGCCGGCCCTAGGGTGCTATTTATGCGACAGAGAATCCCTAAGTGGGGAAAAAGCCCCACACCAGGGTCGTGGACGTCTCCACCATGGAAATCATCTTTTAAGACCAGGGAAGTCCATCAGCCGAGGAACTCCCACAACATTAAACCAACATTGCCCTGGGGGGGGGACGAAACCCAAGGTGCAGCCTGACCTTTGCAGCTCAGCCAACAGCTCCTGAGGGTGCCCAGAGCCAAGCCCATCCCCGCCTGGCCGGAGCAGCCCCCGCCGGTGCTGGGCCGGCTGCTGGAGGACGCACGGAGCCGAACCCGCTGACCCAGGAGCACCCCAGCAGCGAGGAGATGCCGATACACACCTGCACGGGCCGCACCAGTCCGTTTGTTGGTTGAGGCCAAAGCGAGCTCTGCATTTCTTAGGAGAGGCAGGATCTGAACACAGAAGCATGCGTGGCGGAGAATGGGCAAGGCAGAGGCACAAAGAGGAGGAGGAGCAGGAAGAAGAAAAGAGGCAACATCATTTTAGCCACTTTAGCACACGACTGAAAGACTACAATTGTGGGGGGGTTTTTTCCGCCACAAAACGGTGCCGGCACCACCTCTCCTGGAAAAAAGTGATCGTTAGGCAAGTATCAGTGATCACTGCTGGCAGCTGGAGAAGGAGGAGGGTTGGGAAGCGGCCTCAGCGCTGGGAAATACGGGCAGTTACCGGGAAATTCACGGCTCTGCGAATTTCCTGAGTTTGGAAAAGCTGCCCAATCCCAGAGGCGCTGCCTGGCTCCTGTGTGGGCATCCTCACCGGCTCCCTGCCCGTCCAGCAGCGCCTGAGAGGGGCCGCCAGCGAGCTCGGACTGCGCACGGAAAAGAAGAGGAGGAAACGTTGCAGAAGCAGGCTGAAAGCAGAGGTAGCACCAAGGAGCCCTAGGCCCAGGTTATTCCGCTCTGCCCCCCACCGTTCCCCTTCCAGTTTGAGTGGAAAACCTGTCCTCCGTGGCCTGGCCTGAAATGTTGTCATTTTACTGTGTAATTACGGGACTCGTTAGGGTGAAGCCCTCCTTGTTTTCCTGCACAGCCTGGGTTTTCTCTAGAGCTGGGAACGGGATTTGAAGAGCACGTTTCTGTGCTGGCCTCACACTCCCTCCTTCAGCCACCACCAGTGTGTCCTGTTGCATACGACCAGCAGTTGGTTTTCAATCCATAACGGGTGAAATAATCATTTCTGAATCACAAGACTATATATATATATAAACTATATATATATAAACTACACAGAAGCCTAAAAGCTCATGTTGCCCTTATCAGTCTAGACACCGAAGGAGATCAACAGTGTTAATTAAACGGACGCTATTACTGGGACACGGCCACGGAATTGCTTTTTATGGCCAATTCAAAGAGGTCACCCAACAGCGATTCACTGAATTTATGAGATAATCCGAACTCGATGAATTAGGGATTCTGATCCGAGGGGCACGGGTAACACCAGAGCTGGGCTCTCGTGTCCTAACCGGCAATGGAACCACCCAGCTGCAGCCAGCTGTGCCCCTTGGGGTCCCCAGCTGAGGTGGGACAGGTCTTTGTGTGGGTGTGCAAGGCCAGGAGAGCAACGGGTTGACGTGGCACCCTCCTGGGGAGCAGTTCTGGAGGGCGAGAGAACTAGAAAGCCGATAGTTTATCACCTGGTAGTAAATATAAGAAATGAGCAGTGATGAACTGGTTGGCAGGAGAGTGGGAAAAGCTCTTTGGAAGTCTCTAGGCAGCCACAGAATGGACACACTGGACAAACCAGGTTGTCTAACTTCACGTCCATGTGACACCACAGCGGGCAAGGACAGTGTCGCCATGATTTCTGGTGAACATTTAACGGTACAGATGTTATTTGTTCCTGATATGGCAGGAAGACTTCAGAAACCAGCACAGGAATAGCCCCGGGGGATGGGAACGGGTGAGACACCAGCTGAGATCTGTCCCAAGGGCCGTTTCTCCTAAACTGGGCGATGCAGGGAGGCAGCTCCTGCTGGTTTTTAGTACGACTTCGCTTGAACTCCGGGTTACTTGGAAATGAAAAGCAAATCTGGGGTAGTCTCATGGGTGAGCTTCAAGCCTGTCGCTGCATTTAGCCCCACATGCGTTTGAGAGGAGTTCTCTTTAATTAACGGGGCTGATGGGACGTTCTCTCTGCATGTTTTGAAGAGATTAAGTTCAGTGATAGTTTATATGAAGTTCCGCACTCGCCAAAGTCTAATTTCTCCAGTTCTCGTGCACTACCCATGGTCTAATTCAAACATGTCTATGAACAGGTCAGGGAAATGTCAATTTACCACATCTTAGAAAGAAATATATGTGTATTTCTTTCGTTAAGCTCAGGGAAATACAAGAAGACCTGGTAAAACACGACAGCTGCTTTGGACCATCCCCTCTGAGCAGAACTGAAGGGAGAGCCGCCGAGCCGCACGCATTTACCTGAGTTGGAATCTTGCTGCTTTTCCCGTGTTCGTCTCTTCTTTTTCCCCTAGGAAAGCAAAGGCAAAGCCGTTAGTCCGTGCTCCCAGGAGCCCGAGGGTGCTGTGCGGGGATGTCGGGGCTGGGTCGGGTGATGGGAAAGGCTTCGGCTGCCCCGGTCCTGTAACTGCCGCGGTGCCGCCAGCTCTGCCCGTTCCAGGGAGAGATGGACTGGAAATAGCTGCAAGGGGGGGACCTGCTCGGGTTTATCTCCATGGGCAGCCCTTTCCTTTCCCCAGCTGCCCAGTCCAATGCTCCTGAGAAGAAACCCAGGAGGAACTCTCAAAGCAACCACCCAAATTTGCGTTTGCCCGTGTGCCGATGGCTGGCTTCTACACGGCACAAACTCGCTCTGGGCATGCCCCTTTTCTCAGGAATCATAGATCACAGGATGGTTTAGGTTGGAAGGGATCTTAAAGACCATCTAGTTCCTACTCCCTGCCGTGAGCAGCGCCATCTGCAACTAGAGCAGGTTGCTCAGAGCCCCCAACAACCTCCCCTGCAATGGGGACAGGGATGGGGCAGCGACCACCTCTCGGGGCAACCTGGGCCAGGCTCTCACTACCTTCAGTGTCAAAAATCTCTATCTTCTCTCCAGTTTAAATTTCTTCTCTTTTAGTTTAAACCATCTCCCCTTGCCCTGTCACTCCACTCCCCAGTAAAGACTCTCCCCTCAGCTTCCCTCTAGGCCCCTTTCAGATCCTGGAAGGCTGCTGTAAGGTCTCCCTCATTAAGGAGTAAATCCTCATTGCCAGTATCCCTGGATCCAGCACCACTGGTATTTTGACTCAGCCCAAAACCACTCCACACGAGTAACTGATAATTTGATGAATAGATTTAACTAAATTAATAGAATTTTAGAAGTTTTACCTCATGCAACAGAGGCAATAATGCCAACAGCTGACCCTCCTGGCCTATACTCATCCTCCCTCTTTATGTTCTAAAAGGCCCGTGGCCCGTTTTAGCACTTTCCCTGTTTCCAATACGTGCTTTAACGTGGTGCCTTATACCTGAACAGAAACTGCTCCATCACTTGTTATCAGGAGCAGCATCCCCGATGTCAAACAGGAAAGAAAGTTTTAGGAATTCCCCTGAAATCTGTTTTTTTAAATAATACTGAACTATTTCAGTGCTTTCACGGCTCAGGACCGATCTTCCATTCCTCTGTTTTCTTGCCTCACTACCAAGGAACCCCGATTTTATCCCCAAGCTGCCTCTCTACCTCACAATGCCCAACAATCCTCATCTCCCAATGAGCTTATTACTGAGGGCAGAGCGGCGCAGGAGCAAATCTGGCTGCGTGGAGCAGGCAGCTCGCAGGGCTGTCTTTGACCCGTGACTTTTCATATGACTTCTTTGTGGTTTGAGTGAAGGTGGAAAGCTCCGAGCTGCGGTAAGCTTTTTCTTCAGTGTGGGAGCAATTGTATTTCCTGCCCGATATCCGCATCACGTGCTGCAGAAGTGACCTATATTCCTCCCTCTCCTCCTCCTCCTCAAGCTCCGGAGAGAAACAAGCATCTCTTGCAACCACCACAAGACCTGAAGCGGCTACTTGCCGGCGCTGGGGAGAGCCAACATCCACCAAACATCCTCCGAAGAGCCCATTTTCTGGAGCAAGGACCCAGCCCTTGCCAAGACGAAGGATGCTGCGGGACTGAGATTTCCATGCAGGATGCCCTTGGTCTCGGAGGAAGGTGCTGCCTTGCTCTCCAGACGCTGATGCCCTCTAGATGCGTGCCCACCTTTGCTGCCGCCCTCTCTAGCCACCCTTAAGAGAAACCAGAGCAGCACCAAAGGTCGGCTCTGGAGGGCGGCAGCATCCAGCCCTGATCCTGCAACGTGGCACGTGGATGCTGAGCTGCCGATCTGTGCTGGCAGGGAGGCAGGGATGGATGTGCTGCTGCTGCAGGGAAACACAGGCTGGGGGTTTCCTATAACCTTGGCTTTTTCGGCATCATCTCTGCCCCCTGGGGTTGGTTTTTTTTGGATGGTTTTGGCTTGTCTAAGGTGTTTTCTTGCCCTCAGTGGAGTTTGGACTTTCTAGAAGGAGGGCTCAGGTCAGGGTGGGATAGATAGGTGCTCCCTGTGCGCCTCCCGGGGGAAAGAAAGCGGCTGTGAGAGGAAATAACAGAGCTGCGGATCAAAGGGCAGAGCCCTGAGTGGATGGATGGACATCTGAAGACTTACACGCGTTTTGCTTCAGGTCTCTAAGGAGCTTGTTAGGCATGTGAGATCAAAATGGTTGAGAAAGCTGCTAGAAAAGACCCAGAGTGCATCCTGTGCTGCTCGGGCACCACTACACCTAGGCAAGCTCATCTGACACGGTGCCGCTGAAGCGATTAACACAGCTACGAGGACATGAATGTCCTATTTCTAAGAGCAACCTTTAAATATTCCATTGAGTAGCCCAGAGGCTACCCTGGTGCAACTTAAGGCTGTTTCCTGGTATTTCCAAAGATAAACCACATGGTTTAAAAGTTCCTCCTCCTTTCTACTTGTATTTACTTGGACAACAAATGAACAATCGGCTAGGGGAGCTGGGGCAGCTGGAACATTCATGCTCTAGATCAGCACCGAGCCAAGAGGATGTTCAAAATCCTCCTGAAATGTGGATTTCTCCAGCTACTGTGTCGTCAGGAGCGCCATTAGCAGGGACAGGCGGGACGTTTGGCAAACCCCCGTTGTCAGCCCCCCCACCGCAGCCCTGGGTTGTTCCTGGCCATGCCACGGGGACGGGCCCGAGCTGCCGCAGCCACTCACGTAGTTGTCTCTGGCAGACCAGCCGGGGTAGAGCTGCATGTGGAGCTGCCGTTCCTTGCGAGCCAGTTCGTAGTACTTGGCCTGCTCCTCCCGGGACAGCGCGTGCCACTGCAAAGACAAGCGTGATGCTGAGACGTGGCCTCATTGTCCCCTCCCAGCCCATCCCGCCGCAGCCACCCCGCTCCGCAGCAAATCTGACACCACGTGTCTAAGGGACAACACGTGGTTTTTAAAACAGATGTTTGTAACGTGCCTAAGAGCATCTGCAAGGGCTGGGGATGCTGCACTCGGATGCTACTGCCGAGCCCCGCGTGCTCTTACCCTTCTTCCCAAGATCTGGTTGATGGCGGCGCTCTCCTTCAGGGTGCACTCGGCGATGACTTTTGCCCGCATTTCTTTCATATACAACATGAAAGCGTTCAGGGGCTTCTTGATAGTGGGCTTCTTGGCTTCCTTCTCTCTCTTTGGTTCTGGTTGAGGTTTCCTTGGTGGGAACAAAAGAGGAGATGTCAGCACCTGAGCCACCCTTCAGCCCACCTGCCTGGTGGCAGCACGCTCAGCAGAAGACTTAACACCAAACCCACCCAAGAGCACGACATCAGCACCTCAGATGTGCGCTGTTGCCTGATACTGGCAGAGCTTGGTGTTTACCCATCCTTCCCCCCATGCTAGCATTAATAGTGATACGTGAAATGGGCATTAAGGTGCTAACAGAATCCCAGAATCCCAACGCAGTGGAGGTTGGGACCTCTGGAGATGCTCTGGTGCCACCCCCCTGCTCCAGCAGGGTTCTCTGGGCAGCCTGGGCCAGGCTCCAACACCCTCCCCCCAAACAAGTTGCTCCTCCTGCTCAGCTGGAACCTCCTGGCTTCCAGTTGGTGCCCGCTGCCCCTTGGCCTGGCGCTGGGCGCCCCTGAGCAGAGTCTGGCCCCAGCCTCTTGCCCCCCGTGGGCCCTTGAGCTCTTGTTCAGCATTGCTCAGCTCCCCTCTCAGGCTGCTCTTCTCCAGCTCCACAGCCCCAGGGCTCTCAGCCTGGCCTGCCCACACAGATGCTCCAGCCCTGAAGCATCTTCACAGCCTCTCCTGGACTCTTTCCAGTAGCTCCTTGTCTCTCTTGAACTGGGGAGCCCAGCACTGGACACAACGCTCCAGAGGTGGCCTCACTGGGGCAGAGCAGAGAGGGAGAAGAACCTCCCTCGACCTGCTGCCCACACTCTCCTGAATGCCCCCGGGACGGTGCTGAGGAGCCCTGACGGCACCTCCAACTTACATGTTTCGGTCATAGTGCTCCATCTCTTGCTTGCCGGAGTGGGGCACGATGGCGGGG
>WEIS01070870.1:25832-55097 GCA_013389965.1 Todus mexicanus
CTCAGACCAAGTAGAAAAGATCGGTCTTTGCAGAGCCAAACTCAGCAGCGGCGGCAGCAGGGACACACTCAGGACTAGCCTTAGTGACTAGGAGCAGGGTCCTGAGCAATGCATCTCCCCCTGTTTTCCCCACGCTGAGCTGAAGGCAAGGGTTTGGGGGATCGGACTAGATGATCTTTCAAGGCCCCTTCCAATCCCTAACATTGATTCAGTAACATTCTGTTTCTGGCTTGGCTTTGACTTGCGCTGATTAAAACCCCATCGTTGCGCATCCTCCTGGGACGCTCGATATTCCCCTGACCACCCTATGGACCAGACAGTGCCTACAAGGGTTTGCTCTTCCCACGGCTGCCCTGGGGAAGGTGTGTGGCCGTCCCTGGGTGGCCGTTGCCTGCTGCAAGCTCCTACCGCACAAACTGCAAGCGGCGAGACCAGCCGAGCTGCTGCCCTGTCTCGCACAGCTCATACTCACCTGGAGAAAGAAGCCCCAGCAGAAAGCGCTGACGAATACGGCTGTCTAAATCCACATGACGGGAGCGGATAGACAGACTGGCTCTGCCTGGGATCGGGAAGAAAGAGGCTATAAAGTATCCACAGCTATGGGGGGGGGTTTCCCAAAGATCCCCTTTGGCTAAGGGGACTCAGAGCACCGCTGGCCCAGGAGTTCTGCCTGCCGGGATGCTCGAGGTGTTCCTTGGGCTCAAGGGGCACTGCGGGACTTGGGCTTTCTTTGGGGAGAAGCTGGGTCTCCCTGTAAAGGTTGGATCCAACTTTGACCCCCTTCCACCTCTGCTGTGGAGTAACACCGCAGCTTTATTCTGCTACAATGCAGAGTGCGGAGGTGTGCCAAGAAATTAAGAGATGTTGTTATGGGACGGATGAAGTTGCTCAAAGAAGCACAGGTTGACCAAAACACGAAAGCCTGGCCAGAGCCTCTCTCTGCGGGGTGCACAAGAAGCTGTATGGTCACAAGCTGTACTGGGAGGATGCCCAGCATGGGAATCTACCAATGAACGCACCTACTCTGCCTCTCTATGTGCTTCAGAGATGCTCTGATTTCCCCAGCCCATCCTTTGAAGGATGCCCGTCATTTTTAAACAAGCCAAACGCTCGGCCCTACATTTCTTTTGGAAGTTGGTTGATGTTGGGGACCTGCCACATCCCAGACTCGGAGCTGGAAATCATTTCTGAAATAGTAAAGTAACTACGCAGAAAGTTCCTTGTTGTTGCCAGCGAGGGAAACCCCCTCCCAGTTTTCATGTGGAGAGAGCTCAAAAATACCTTGGCTGGTTCTGCAAACCTGCCAAAAGATGCTCTCGGCCTACAACTGCCCATGGAAACCGAGATGCCCGAGGCGGGCACGACGGGGTGTTTAAACCCGTCCCAGCGCTCGTGCTCCCCTGGCCAGGCTGCACGGAGCTGTGCCCAAGACCAGCACCAGCTCTTTTCAGCTCCAATAAGCAAAATTAAGTCCGTTACCACGAAGCGCAGCATCCTGCGAAGGACAGAGCTCCTGGATGCCAGGGGTTTTTCAGGGCTAAAGACAGTTTCTGCCCTGAAGAGGAATAACGACAGTCGGGCCCCTGAGCCGCGCCGCAGGGGAAGGAGGATTCTGTTTCTGCTGCTCAGGGAGCTGCTGTGTCTCGGCTTGACCGAAATCTGCAGGATCTGTCTGCAGGGAAGGCAGCTGAGGTGGCGGGGCTCTGTTTACACCCTGCCAGGCAGAAGCCCTCTCCCACTCCTTAGATGTCGGTGGGTATAAACACACCAACAAACAAGCCAAGTGCTACCGCACATCGGGAAACCGAAACAACCTTTGAAGTCCAAGGCGGCTGCCCCAGGGCCGAGAAAACACTCGGAGCGGATCCAGAAGCGACACCCGTTACTGCAGGGGCTGAGCTGGTGGGAGAGGACAGGGGCTGGGCACCGGCGGCTTCGGCCGGAGTGGTTCTGCTGTGCAAATTAACGCAAGGGCAGAATCAATCCCTAATGGTTGGAACGCACGATTCCAGCCCGTATCGCCCGGTCGTGGGAGCGCGGCTCGGCAAAAAGACGCGGCACGGCCACGGAAGGGCTGCCGTGGCACTGCCGAGAGCGACACGGGTCACAGGCTCCCGGCTGGTGTTTGCTGCCAGGCTCCCGTGAGCAAAACTCACTCGACTGGACTCTCGGAGGCTTTTATCCGACTGTCAGCCCGGCTAATTACAGAGAGAGTGATCGCAGCTCCTCCTCCCCAAGCGCTCGGTGAGAACAAAGCCTGTTCCTGTCCAGTTCGTGGACAGAAAAGCTGCTTCCCGCGCGTGGCCGGCGCCGGCGCAGGAATCCCTGGCACCGCCAGCCCCGGCACACGGTCCCTGCTGCCTCCTGCATGGGGGATCAACGCTGCCACGAACCTGGTCGGTGCTTCTGCACCCACCCCCCTGACGTGCTGAGCCTCAGCTGAGCACTGGGCACTGCGGGAGTGGATTTAGGGCTCTTTCTGTATATTTTGGGCTGGCAAAAGTATAAGCCAAGGCTCAATTAGAGACGCACGTGCCTCGAGGTGCTGCTCCCCGCTCTGTCGGGCTGTTTGTTGCTCTACCATATCTGCTCTATTAGTCACTAATGAACGGGTCTGACGAGGTTGCTTGAGGATGCCAAACGCGGGAGATGCCGGAGCAGCTCTGGGCGATCCAAACTCCCTCCGCCACCAACTGACCAACAAACCCTCGGTGCAAATCCAGCTCCTGCCCCCCGCATCCCCAGGGCTGCCCTCGTGCCCTCAACAGCGCCAGCCCCCAAAACGGACCCTGCTTTTGGCAAGCAGGATCCTTCCTCCCCTCCAACTGCTGCTTTCATGTTCCAGCACAGTCACCCCAGCGCTTGTTTTTCCCGAGGATGAATCACATCATACGAGGAGTTAAATCATCGCCCAAGAGTTAGCAGATTTAGCACAGAAGGCAAAATCTAATCTCTTTGAAGCCAACCTCTGTATCAAAGGCCTCAGCCTCTGTTTCCTTGTGGTTAAGTATCTGGAACATGGAATTCATAAACGAAAAGCTAACATTTTACTTGGCGTTTTAATGAGCTTCGCCTCTCCCATTTTGCAGTAAGTTCTTGTACCTGGAGGTCTCCGCTTGGCTTTTACCAGCTGGCACCGGGGGGGATCTGGCCACTCGCCCCTGTGATCCCCCTTCCCACACTGTCCCCCCATCCCAGCCAGCCTGACCCGCCGCCTGCTGCCACCGTTCTCCCCGTGAGCCTCCGCAAGGTCCCCACGTCACCGATCAGGATTAAAAATTAACCTGAAGAGTGCCGATGCCCACACGGCACTGCCCACCACACCTGCTCCCTCGCCGTGCTTCCCATCACGGGGACAAAAGCCAGTGGCAATGAGCATGGAGCACATACCAGTGTATTTTTAACTCGCGTCCCTGGGGCAGGTTTCCCAGCTGGCTCCACCTTGCTCTTCAGGACCAGCCCATGCAAGGGGGACATTTTGGGAGCGCTCAGCTCACAGTCCCTCCTTCCCCGTCCCCCCTGGGGCAGCAGGTGCTGCCGAGCTGGCTGTGCCACCACCAGGCTGCGGGTACCGGGGTTCTTCACCAGGTCAGGTCTCTGCCACCACGTATTTTTTCCCTGCATGTCAAACCCCAAGAAGCACCACGGAGCATCTCAAAGATTATGGCACGCTCAGGGAAAGCACTGTTTGTGCTGAAAACCCCAGCGAGGGAGCAAATTTCCTCCTACTCAAAAAGAGAGGCTTCTGTTGTGATTAGGAGAGGTGGGTAGGAAGCTCTCCTTGAGTTTCCTCATCTGCAGAGGCAGCTAGATAGATGTAAGGCAGAAGACAGTTCTGAATCGGTTGTAACCCTGCTCCAGGGATGCCCCAGCCTTCAGCCTCGCCGTGGATCTGCTCCTCATCTCTACAAGAGGGCTAAACCCTCCTCCCCACCACCCAGCACGCAGGAGGGATGAAGCTGGGGTGAAAGCACCACGGAGGTTACAGTGAACGGCTGCAGGCGCCTCTGCTCAATAACCTGTCCCCGCACGGAGCGGCCGGCGGGCTGGGGGCTGCGCGGGGACGAGCCCTCCACACTCACCATCCCATCGACGGCGTGATCTGTCCGACTCCACCGGGAGGGAGGGGGTAGAAACCGGGGATGTCTGAGGTCTGGGAAGGACGGTGCACTCCTGGAAGAAAGGATAAGGAGATGAATTAGAGCCAGGACCACGCTCCTTGGCTGACCCAGAGCACTCCCGGCCCCCTGGCTGCTCCGTTGATGGGCACTCATGAGTAGAATCACAGAATTATTGAGGCTGGAAAAGCCCACTGAGATCATCAAGTCCAGCCTATGACCTAACACAGCCACATCAGCTAAATCATGCCACTAAGTGCAGCATCCAATCTTGTACCTGTGACCCAGCTGCCTGCAAGCGGCTGGATATTATAATCTCCATTTTTATTGCTGTGGTTCTCCGTGGGGATGTGGCGGGTTGTCCACGTTGCTGTATAATCACAAACACTCGTGTAACGGGCTGGGGAAGGCAGCTCGCTCCGGCACAAGCATCATCCCTGCTCTGTGCCACGGATCTGCTGGACCCTGGACATCCCTCCGCCCTCCCCAGAGAGCCTGTCCAGGGGCACAGCTGATGTCAAAGCTGCTCCTACCCCCTCGTCCCATCAGTCAAGCCCGGGACCCCCCCTGAGCAGCCAGCGGGGATGCTCCAGCAGGCACAGCTTCTATCTCCATTTTAAACAACCCCGGTCCCCGCTCAAAGCAATTGTTTCGTGAGCTCTGCGGGTGCCAAGGAACGGTGGAGGTGGGTCTGGTGCCAGCTGGGAATTCACCCTGCGCACGGGGAATCCCTGCGTGATCTTCAAAGCCGCTGGCACGGGCGGCATGGCCAGAGGAGACAACCATGGCATCATCTACCCGCTTCTATCTGGAGCCTGGAGCCGCGGGTGGGACTCAAGACACGCGCGGTGCCGCTGGGACAAGCAGCCTCCGGCTGAGCCCCGGACTGGAAACCTGGAGGGGAGCTGGGGCTGAGCTCTGCTGCAGCTTCGGGTGATGCTGACGGCTAACGAGCCGCAGAGAAAAAAATCATGGACAGAGATTGTCCTGGGCGATAAACACATGGAATAAATAAATTGGCGATTAGTCGCAAGCAAACTCAGAAGCCTGAATTACTCTCCCGAGTGTATTAGTGATAAATTATTAATTAGGAACGACACCGGCGGATTCCAAGCGTCTTACGAGGAGTTAGCTAAAATAAATATAGAACTGAACTAAAAGGAGTATGTAACTTAGGATGAGAATTTCCCTACAGCTGCGCTCAAGTGGGACACAACAGCCATTGGGAGGTCACACAAAAGCAGCATCTGCACCAGGCAGCTGCCAGCACCTCCCGAGATCTGGACCTCCAACAATACCGGTTGTGTAAGCCAAGGTACAAGTTCTTCTCGCTGGCCCAGTGGTTGGGGCAGCAGCCACTGACTCAGAAGGTCCTGCTTGTATTTCCTTGTCGACGTGTCCTTGGGCTACTGCGAAACGCTTTAAAGGGATGCTGTGAGAATGAGTATGACGGTGAGTCTCAAGTGCTTACGCTGGGTGATAATGGGAGATATTGCAGTGATGAAAACAGAGGTGGGATGTATCCCGACTGAACGGGGAAGGAAAGCCTCACCCCAGCAGCGCAGGGATGGGGCATGCAAAGCTGAGCAGAGCTGCACCACAGAGGCAGGTCCCAGCTGAGGATGATGGTCTGAACCTCTCCTCTTTACTAGGGGAAGTTTAAGTTGGATATTTAGAATAATTTTTTCCCCACAAGGGTTCCCCAGGCTGCCCAGGGCAGGGGGGGAGTCCCCCTGATCCCTGGAGGGGTTTCCAAGCCGTGGAGATGTGGTGCTGAGGGACACGGGGCAGTGGTGCCCTGGCAGTGCTGGGGGAATGGTTGGACTCCATGATCTTAAAAGTCTCTTCCAACCAAAATGATTCTATAAATAGAATCTGGGCGGGTCTCCAGGATGGACAGACTCCGTCTGCCTCTGACATAAACGTCCAGGCTAAAGGGGTAACAGGAGACTGGGAGGTGCCTGCACTGAGGGTGCGCAGCCAGAGGACAGATTCCCAGAATTACTGACCCAGCACAGAGATAACGCTCAGGGACTACTCCAGGGTCAACTGGAGCCTCCACAGAGGGGCAGAACCAGCTCATCCCTTAGGTGAGCTGCTCCCCTATCGCTTACGGCTTCCCAGCCTAACAGTGAGTCCCTGGAGGCAGCTCAGGGCGAGGGGCTTTTGTGCTCTGCACAGGCAGCACGGCACAAGGTGTACTGGGTCACCTTGCCGAGAGGCTCAGACATCTACACGCTTCCCCTTGAGATTCAGAAACCTGCCTTAGCTGCGCTTTTAATAGGTTTATTTTGTTAACTCTTCGTATTTTTCTGCTGAGTTTCTTATACCCTGGTGGCTGACAAGTGATGTGCTGGCTGCGAGAGAACCGGGATGTGCCTGGGTATCCTACACCGGACCTAAATCCTCCCCATCAGCATCCCTGAGGAGTCCAGAACGTAGCCTCCAGGTTCAGATCAGGGATAACTCAGCAGGTCCTCCAGCCAAGAGCACCCTCCATGCCCCGTTGTTCGAGCAATGATGTCTCTGGGACAGTTTGCACCACTCTTGGGCGGAGGAGGCCTTTGCCCAAATCACAACAGTTGGTTCTGTACCTCCGTTTTCGCACCGATGGGCTCTGCTGGACCCTGAATCCCTTCCTGAAGGTAGCTTGACACAAAACTGTGAATTGGTTTGCTCTCCCAGGTCTCTGCTAAAGTCGGGGCAGAACGTTGAAAGTTTCTGTTGCACCAACATAAGGCTGAGAACAGTTTGATTTCACACTCAGCTTGCCCGTAACTGAGGAAGAACGCCGGGCTGGGGTGAATTCCTGTGCACGTAACGATGTTTTAGAGTTCAAGGTTTAACCTCTACCTACTGTACTTTCCTCCGGAGCCTCACGAGCTGATTGACGTGTCCTGCACTCGCACACAAACCCAAAGAGCCAAACCACGTGACAGCCACAGAACGTGTGGCGACGGACACACACAGTTAACGATCCAGTCAGCTCGCAGACACCGATCCTGTTTATTCAAAATATTTCCTGTTTCAAGCATTTATTCTCTCAAAATGACAACCCGGCAGCACTTTGGGGATGAGTCAAAGGAAAGATTACTTTCCATTTTCTGGTTGACTCTTGCACATCAGCTCGCAGGCTCTGCCCTGGTCTCAGCCTGGGGGACAGCTCGCCCAGAGAACCTGATCAGCAGGGTTGGCACTTTCGGTATCACGCTCCTCTTGGCCAGGATTACAAAGCGTTGCCAACAAGCTAAATAAACTCCTACTGTGAAGCAATGACCCTGTTCAGCAAAGCGCTCGATTTTTCCCATTGATTTGGGCCCGGGAAGGTGACAACCTTGATCTCAGTGGTCTCCAGCACCGTCCCCCTCCCACCAGGCGGGTCCCCAGCGGTGCCCTTACCTTGCTTCTGGTTGATGTCAGCGGGCAAGTGGGGCGAGTGGGAGCCGTGGCTGAAATGGTCGTTGCTGTAGGGGATGAGCGGGGTGAGCGGGTGGACTCCGTGGGACGGCTGCACGACGGGAACTTTGTTGGACTGCAAGACAAAAGGAGGGAGAGGGCTCAGAAGTCATCGAGCTGTGTGAGCAAGGAGGGCTGCTGCCATTCCCATCTGGGAATTACCAGAAGTCCCCCGTGACTCTCAAGGGCAAGGCAGAAACTGCCCTTGGCTACTGAAATAAACACTAGAGAAAAATCCATGAACCAAAGAGTGACAACAGCCGGAGACAATCATGTGGGTGGGTGGAAAACAGCTCAAATCAACACGAAGTTTTCAAGATTGAGAAGAACGTTTTGTTTCCACTCATTTCCAGCATCTTTTCTCCCAGGATGAATGCTGGAAGCGCGTCACCTGATGCGCTGCTCTTGTTTTCTGCCTTGGGCTACCCACAGGGTCTAAATCTGGATTTTCACATCCTGCATATTGACTCTGAGAGCCACGCTCAGGCTTCCCTAGCCGGGGCTTTCAAGCAGGGAGAGCCACGCTGAGGGGAACGCCTTTGAGAATGTGACACAGTATAGAATTATAGAATCATTAAGGTTGGAAATGACCTCTAAGATCATCAAATCCAACCTTCAACTCAACACCTCCATGCCCACTACATCATGTCCCGGAGTGCCACACCTACTCGTTTTCTGAAGCCCTCCAGGGATGGTGACTCCACCACCTCCCTGGGCAGCCTGTTCCAATGCTTCACCACTGGTCACCAGTGAGTCCTTGGCCTGAAATCCCCCTTGGTCCCAGCAGAAGGAGCTGAGGCAGCTGCTGGGGACTCAACAAACCCAGGGAAAAAAAAAACCGCAAAGGAAAATCTCCTCTCCTCTTGCAGCTCCTCCTGGTTCCGGGCGGCGAGGCCACCGGAGCCCAACATCTTTGTAAAAGGCGCTTTTTTGGTGAACGCAACAGGGAGGACTCCTGCGTGTTGGAGCAGAGAGAGGGGAACCTGTTCAAAAGAGCTGTAAGGAAAGCACAGCACGCACACGCACACGCACATGCACACACGCTGCTGTCTGCAGCCAGCCTCCTCGCCTCCAGCGTCTCGAGCTGCTCCCGACACGCCCGGTTTCGCCCGTGGTTGCCTTTAAACCCAAACTGACTTCGCCTTGGTGGTGGAATGTTAGGATTTGTCCCAGATAAATCCGGAAAGAGAAACAGGACTGAGAGCACCCCGAAACGGGAGGAAAATGAGAAGGGAGCAGGTGAGACAGCTCTCCAGGGGCTAGGAGGTGGGTATTGCTTAGCCAGAGCTCTTGTGTCGTGCCAGGACTTCTACAGATGATTTGCTGCGTGATTTTTGACAAGTCATTTATGATCTCTGGACTTGATTCACTGGTGCTTTTCTCTTTGGTAATGATTTTGCTCAGGCAGAGTGAGCATGAAACACCCGTTGGCTTTGGTGGAGGTGGCACAGCTGGAGCCGGTGGCTTTGCAGGACCTGTCCTGGACCTCTCCCTGCTGCTCCAAGCTGCTGGCATAGCAGCCTGAGAGCCTTGAGCAAGTCCTGTGCTTTGCATCCCTGCTCCGAGGAGGAAACCCACGGAGCGGAAAGGAAAACAGACCGATGGAGATGCTGCTTTACATCTGCCCTTCCCACAAAGGTTTGCCCATGCAAATAAACCCCGAGAGGCAGGCAGGTTTGCATGGAAGAATGAATGAAAAGCCTCACTCCTGACGCTTACCAGGTGTAGATTTACTGTGTACAGCAGGATACTGGGAACGTAACCCCCCTGCCCAGCACAAACTGGGGTGGTACAGGTGCTCCCATCCTGCAGCAGGGCTACGAGCGATGTGGTTTTCCCATCGAGAGCGGTGCTGGGCTGGCTCCTGCTTCATTAAAACACGTTTGGAGCTCTGAGCTTTCACTACTCTTGCCCGTGCAATGAGTTGAAGACCAACTTCCCAGTGGTGTTTCTAAAACAAACTCTGGTTTAGCTTCTTTGAGAGCCAGAAAGCCTAAACCAGGGATATGCAGCTCTACACGCAGGTTTTAATACGACGCCGGAGCAGAACGAGCTCGACGCTGAGCTGTTCCGAAAGCCTCAACTCGAGCGTTTCTGCTGCTCAAGTGGGGCAGGTCTTTCCTTCCCACTCGCAGCGTGCCCGGTCCCAAGCGCAGCACCAGCCAGCAGCCAGCCTCGCCGCCTGCCGACTCTTAACAGCTTTCGGAGCACTGCCAGCACACCCAGACCACTACAAAGGCGGCCCAACAGTCCCGCTGCTGATCCACAGCATACCTCAACAGCGAGCAGCACCGAGCACGTGCGGTTAGAGCGAAGGCACGGGCTGTCCTCCTTCCCCATCAAAGCACAACGTGGGAACTTGGTGGTACCAGAGGTTGCAGCTCACTTACTCAGATTTTCCATCAGTTCTGATGGGAAACAAGACGTTGCACCACTAAGAAGAGCTGGCCTTCCCCGTGTCCATTATTTAGCGGCACTTGCCTCGCTCAAAAACTTTTCTCCTACTCTTTAAAGTCATGAAAAGCTGGTGGGGAAGGATGCTCAGGAGGGAGGCAAGAGAACAATTTCTGCCAGAGGCAACTCACCCCACCCCGCTTCCTCCATCTGGGAGGAACCCGTCTCCCAGACTGAACCAACCGAGGGAAGAAGAGAACGTGGCACAAAGATCTGGAGAAACGGAGAAGACTCCAGTGTTGCTCCCCAGGTTAAACACCGCAGTGGTCCATGGCCACGGCCACAGCTCCTGCTCTTCAGCAGCTGCGCTGTGGCTGCCGCACGCGCCTGTGCTCTGAAATCAGACCTCGTTTATAGAGAAATGGCATCAATTCCTCTTTTTTACAAGGTCTAGAGTTAGCTCCTGCAAATCAGCTGCCGCACGGGAACCCTGAAGAGCCTTCTCAAAGTCGGAACTTACAGCTGACAATGTCTTAACGCCATAAAATTAAACAGATGTAAATGTTTTCTGCTGAGTGGACTGATTTAACACGAGGGCAGCTGGTTTGGTGTCCTGCTGCTGGTCGGGACATCCTGGGGATGTGCTGAGCTTTGGTGAAGCATTTTATTGCATCTGGTCCCCAAAGCCTCGTTTCAAGAGAGCAGAGAGCAGCAGTGACGGAGCTGCTCGCTACCCACCCAAAATAACGCAGCTGGTGCCCCAGGTCACCCCAAGTCACCTCCTGTCCTTCAGCCACTGCCAGGGGACAAGAAAGGGCTCTGGGGACAGCTTTTTCTCACCTCTCCCAGCACAGCCCCTCGAGGGCAGGTTGGGGAATGAGCTGGGCAGCCACGACCTCGCTACAGAAATGAAGAGGCGCGTTTACAGCAACACCAGAGCGGCATTTCCAGAGGGGACGGAGCAGTAGAATGGGTTTTGCAAGCCTGGCAGGCCCTTTTCCCTCTCAAATTGGCTAAATTGAGACTTTCCTGAGTGCCCACCTCCCTGGCGAGTGAGCTCTGGTCCCCGTGCCAGCAACTGGTGCTGCTGGGTGCTGGGGCAGGGATGCTGCAGCCCAGTGCCCCACCAGCATTAACCAGCTCCCACCAACCTCGCTGAAAATAATTATATTTAAAAAAACCCCAAAACATCTGTGAGGGGAAAACCTCCCACTTTGAAGCCAAGAAGTGACTTGAATAACTAGAGGTAATTGGATGAGCAAAGAGAAAACACAGTCGCGTTAATTATTAAGAAAGACTAATTGTTGGCAAGGCAAAATTAGGAGACCTCACCGCTCACGCACGGCTGTCTGATTGCGAGAGGCGCTCGAGGCCAGCTAGAAACTCTCCTTTCGCTGAGCACACACAAACCCAGCAGGTCCTGCGCGTGAGAAGCACCCTGACGGTGAGAGCTGCGATCTTGTTCTGCTCCGAGGTGCCCCGTCAGGCTCAGCATCCTCAGCCCAAGGGGGAGTCGATGATTTGGAGGGATTCATTCCCAAACAATTCGATGATTCTACCGCACATGCTCGTGTCTAGCGCGTCACGACTAAAGAGATCAGTCTTTAAAACATGAGTCAAAATACTTGCTAAGACGAGGTGCTTTCCAGAAAGTGCTTGATTACAATCTCGCACCGTTTTCTAATGAAAACCCCACACTTGGTTTAAAAACTCCCTTGTTTATAGTTCTGATCAACTGGCACCATCCCGGCAGCTTCGATGATCCAGTGGCTGCCCACGGCCAGAGCCTGCTGCAGCCCTGTGTGTGCAATAGAATTGTGGAATCACAGAATCCTTCTGGCTGGAAGAGACTTTTAAGACCATTGAGTCCAACTGTTCCCAGCACTGCCAGGGCACCACTGCCCCGTGTCCCTCAGCACCACATCTCCACGGCTTGGAAACCCCTCCAGGGATCAGGGGGACTCCACCCCTGCCCTGGGCAGCCTGGGACACGCCTGGGCAACCCTTCATAGGAGGCAAGAAATTGTTCCTCAGCTCCAACCTCAACCTCCCCTGGCTGGGGCAACTTGAGTGGGGCAGCCCACTTCAGCAGCGCTTCTCTTTACAAGGTATTTTAACAGCTACTCTGAAATGAGAGACGGCGTTTGCAGATGAGCCAGTTGGGGCTTTACCCTGGGAATGTGGCTTCGGCGTTTGGGCTCCAGCTGAGAGAAACTTCTGCAGAGTCAGCATCAGAGAAGTGGGGGGTTGGCAGCTGATGGGGACCCCGAACACCTTGGGGATTTCACAGGCACTTGAGAGGCACCTTCACAGGCACGAGGGGCTTTACACAAAGGATCTGGAACACCTGGGAGGGTGCAGGGACCATGACCACAGGGGACGCCATGCACATATGGGGTACCTTCCACATAAGGGATCCCATGAACACGGGGATCCTGCAGGCCAGGGACTAAGGACAGCCAGGACTGTGCATGGCTGAAGTGCAGCACCTCTGGGAACATTACTCCAAGGGGTGCTGTGCTCCCGATGACAGATAACAGGGCGCTGCCTGCCCCTTGCATGAACCTCAGCTCCCAGCCACCAAACACACCCCGCTGGAGCAGAACCACGGGCCAACATCCTGAGCACCCAAATCCTTGTGGTCAATCCAAAAGCAGGGACAAGCCTGCCAGAAAGCGCTGCGCTGTGGGGAGCCACTGTCCATCCTCACAGCTCCTCCATGGATGCAGAGGAGTTTGCAGGGAGGGGAGAGCCCCAGAACTCCTCTGTGGTGCCCAGAGCCAGGATTCCACAGATTCACAGAATCACAGAAGGTTAGGGGTTGGAAGGGACCTCGAAAGCTCATCCAGGCCAATCCCCCACTGCCGGAGCAGGATCACCCAGACCAAGTCCCACAGGAACTCGTCCAGGCGGGTTTGAAACGTCTCCAGAGAAGGAGACTCCACAACCCCCCTGGGCAGCCTGGGCCAGGCTCTGGCACCCTCACTGCAAACAAGTGCCTCCTCAGATCCCAGTGGTCCCTCCTGTGTTCCAGCTCCCACCCGTTCCCCCTTGCCCTGTCCCTGGTCCCATCGAGAAGAGTCTGGCTCCATCCTCCCGACACTCGCCCTTTCCATATTTCTACCCATGACTGAGGTCCCCCCTCAGTTTCCTTCTCTCCAAGCTCCAGAGCCCCAGCTCCCTCAGCCTTTCCCCAGCAGGGAGCTGTTCCACTCCCCTCATCACCCCCATCACCCTGAGCTGTGCTGGCTCTCCTGGGCCAGGGGAGGCTGGACGCACCCGAGGGGGGCACAGGATCCATCTGCCAGGGCGGGGTGGCCCGAAGCGCCTGGCGCACGAGCCGTCAGCTGGGAGAGCGCTGTGGTTTCCAGCCTCGCCGGGGAGCCGAGCCGCGGTGAGGCGAGATTACTCACGTCACTTTCAAATTTTCCCACATCGCCGGCCCCAAAAATAGTGAAATGAGAAAGCCGTGGGCCAGCTTGGCGGTGGCCGGCGTGGGGCGAGGGGCCTGGCCGAGGGACGGCAGCTCGGGCTGGCGGTTATGCCACGCTGGAGGCTGCCACTGCCAGGGCAGAGGGGGGGTGTTCAGTGGCCCGAGAGCCCCGTGTTACTGGTTGCACCGGGTGTCCAGCTCCCCGCGACCAGACTCGGCTCAGAGCAGGCAGAGGGATGACGGGGTGAGCTCTGAGCACCTCTGCTCAGCACCGGGTTTCTCCAGGGTGTGACCCCTGCGTGCAAACTGCAGTTCGGCCCCAAGTTGCCCCAAATGTTTTTGCTTTGATGCCACTTCTCAGAGAGGGTGAGATGAGTTGACGCGCTGGCTACGAAAAGCAAAACCTAACCAAGCTGTGCTGCTGCCGCTGATTCAATGAGGAATTAATTCCTATTCACTGCAAAATTACTCATCACGCCACAGAAAGAAAAGGTGTAAGGTCAGGCTGCATCGAGCATGCACCGCTCAGGGGGATCTTGATTGTTGGATCAATCCAAATTAGCAGATTATTAAGGACATATTATTAAGTACATCCCGCGGCATCAGATCTGCTCCCAGGAGGGACTTGTGGGGCAATGCTGTCATTCAGAGCCCGGCACTCCAAGCCAGCTCTGCACGGCTGCAGAGCTCTGCTAAAATCTCCCAGCTCAGGCTCCCAGCCCACGTCAGCAGACACCTTCACCCCTCATTCCCCTGCAACCAAAAATCACCCCCAATCTCCGTCGCAGCCCATTTTTGGTGCTGAGGGCAGGTGCCGGGGTTGGAGCCCTCAGCAGCCCGCAGGCCGAGGCAGCGACGTCGACTCATTTCTCATCTCGACGCGCTTTTTTTCTCTTTTCTCACTTTTGCTGCAGTCGCATTGCCCCAGCCCGCTGCCGCAGCACAAAGGAAACAGGGAAAGTTAAAGCCACCCACACTCAGGCACTGCCCTCACCCAGCACCCCTCCAGCAACGCCGAATTTTAGCAGCATCAGCATCTCCCTGGGCCCTGCCCGGGGTCACCCTGGCTCCAGCACTGAGGCCTGGAGCTGGCTCTCACCCTCAGCATCATCAAAGGTTCCTTCAGGGATGAGAAGACCACATCTCTCTGACCAGAAGAGCCCTGCTGCCCCATGCAGCCCATCTCTGGCTGGCCCCGAAGTCCTTATAAGCCACAAACAAAGAGGAGAGCAATAATATAAAGCAATTAAATCTTGCATTAATTCTGCATGTGATTTGCAGCAAGGAGCCGGTTGGTTTGAGATACACATTACGCATACAGGCAAATATTGTCCTTGCTCAGGTTTTTATCCAAATACTGTTTTTATCCAAATATCCTTCTCCTGGAGACTTTCAAAAGCTGGCGGGGCAGGTTCCTGAGCAACCTGCTCTGGGTGAACCTGTTTGAGCAGGGGGGTTGGACAAGATCATCTCCAGAGGTCCCTTCCAATCTCTATCAGAATGGGAATCTGGGATTGCCCTAGCTCAGCTTTTTATCTAAATATTGCCCTTGCTCAGCTTTTTATCCAAATATTGTCCTTGCTCAGGTTTTTATCCTCACACTCTACGTTTCGTGGCTGGTGGTGCATTCATCCCCTCAACTCTTCCCTTTCCCTCTGATTTCTTTCAGCTTCTTTAAAATCCAGCTCTGCTTTGCAAACGCGAAGGAGCCACCCGAGCAGTCCTCCTCCCTCCTGTTTTTTGCACCTGGAAGGCGATGCGCTCGCCTTCGCGGCAAAACTCAGCTCCTGGGATGCTGATTCTCCTCTGCAACGTCCATCCGGGTACCAAGCATCACTTGGCTACCAGGAGATCAATTCCCTGGTGTTTAACTCCTTCCATGCCCCAGCACTCGGAGCACTGGCCAAAGCTCCAAACACGATGGGAACAAATACAGACTAAAGAACTTCAAAACCTTTTATAAAGTTCTCAGTGACCTCCTGTGCTGCTGCTGGTTTCTGTTTTTAAGCAATGATGGTTATTATTTTTAAGTTAAAACCCTGCGGGGAGGGGGGGGAAATAGCTGAGCTTCTCGTCGCTTACGGGCACAGGAAGAGCCGTTTCACTTCTCAAGTATTTCTCTTCTAAGAGAAAGATGTAGGTGGTTCTTCATGAANTCGCAGATGAGCGGTCGGTCTGATACCCAGAATTGATCAGGAAAATGTCCAAGAGGGCAAGAGGGGAAAGCAAAATAAAAGTTCAGCACAGAGCCAAGGCTTGCCTGTTGGTAAGGCTTGAGACATCGTTTTCAGAAGGACCAGAGATGTTCCCCTCAGCGTGCCCAGCTCACGGGCAGCACCAGGAGCAGCTGAACCTCAGGTTGCCAAGGTTTGGTGAAAAACAAGAGGGTTTGAGCTGCAAGAGCCATGTCCCAGTCTTGGGGCGCCACTGACTTGGGGGATTTTCACCACTTTTATAAAACCATCCGCAACCCCCAGCCCTTAGCTGGGTCCTGGATCCGAACCGAGGTGGCTGGGTTCTCACATCCCACCCTGGCGAGGACACGCTGCAGAGGCTGAATGAAAATCCAACCCAAGCTTTCCCAGCTGGGTTGATATGGATTAGTGATTGGACTAGATGATCTTAAAGGTCTTTTCCAATCTAAGAGATTCTGTGATCCTGTGATCCTGAGATTTCTGGGATTCTCTGAAAACCGGCCAGCGAATCAGCCCGACAGGAACCCTGTGGGTGTCAGTGCTGCTCAGATTTCTGGAGGCAAAGATTTGCTTACACATCCCCTGGGCATCCAGAGAGGGCTCCCGCCTGCTCACCTTGGTTTTGTCCTTCCATTGAAAACAAAAACAAAACCAGCCTGTGGGCTTGAAAGAGCGCAGGGGAGTAAACAAAACACAAGACGATAAAAGACTCCGATGCGATTTAAGGTGTTTCAATTCTTCAGGCAGCAGAGGGGATGAAACGCTGCAGCGGTGCTGGGGTGACAGCCGGGGTGCATGGACACTGTGGGTGGCACCAACCTGCTGATGACACCATCGTCACCCTGGGACAAGGACAGGAGACCTGCCACAGGACTTTTGTCCCTGCCTCTAGGCTTGGACTGCCAGCCCCTCCTGGCAGTATATAAAATATACTTCCTATTTTATTTTTTATTATTCTACTCATCTTTTATTATTCTATTCATTCTTTATTATTCTATTCTATTCTATTCTATCCTATCCCATACTATCCTATCCTATCCTATCCTATCCCATACTATCCTATCCTATCCTATCCTATCCTATCCTATCCTATTCCATTCCATTCTATTCCATTCCATTCTATTCCACTCCATTCCATTCCATTCTATTCCATTCCATTCCATTCCATTCCATTCCATTCCATTCCATTCCATTCCATTCCTATTTCTATTCTATTCCTATTTCTATTTCTATTCCTATTTCTATTCCATCCCATCCCACCTCACCCTATCCTATTTCTTCTCAGTCTCGTAGTCTAAGCTCAGCTTCCAGGGGGATCTCACCACATCAGAACGTCGCTGGTTGAAAAAAAGAAACAAGAAATCAAAAGTGTCTCACCCCACCTGAAAGTAAATCCCCGGCTCGGTGACTGTGCTGTGAAAAATTAGTAGTAATAACAGTAATAATAATAACAACAATAATAGTGATACCGTAGTGCTGCTGATTTGTTCAGAGAGAGCTTTCTCTCGGCGCGTTCGACCGCTGAGGCTGCGCACTCGCACCGCACCGGATGACACCAAGAGAAGATCTTTTCCCATGTCAGAGGTGGCCGTGCCCCAGCAGAGGCCACCGGCGACTGAACAGATCAGACGATACAACCGGGGGCGATAATTTGTCATAGTTATCGTCGTACTTGGTACACATTTCCCTGCTGGGGTGAAGCGCTTTGGTATTTCTACGGCTGTCAAACGCATTTCCAACACGGATGGTCATGAAGGAATGAACCGTGGCTGCCCCGAGTCTCCTCTGGGGTGTGTCCCAGACCTTCCCGCAGCATTGCTGCTGGGACAGCTTAGAATCAGAGAATCAGAGAATCTTTGAGGTTGGAAAAGCCCCTTGGGCTCATCGAGTCCGACCCTCAACCCTACTCTGCAAAGTTCACCCCTAAAGCATCTCCCCCGCCACCACAGCTAAACGCCCTTTAAACACAGCCAGGGATGGGGATTCAACCCCCTCCCTGGGCAGCCTATTCCAAGAGCTGACTGCTCTGGCTGGGTAAAGCTTTTTCCCAATATCCAGTCTTACCCTCCCCTGTTGTAGTTTGGAACCATTCCCTCTGGTTCTATCGCTAATGACCTGTGAGAAGAGACCAGCTCCAACCCCAACCCCTCCACAGGCTCCCTGCAGAGAGCGATGAGGTCTCCCCTCAGCCTCCTCTTCCTCACACTAAACAGTCCCAGCTCTTTCAATCTTTCCTCATCAGATTTGTTCTCCAGGCCCTTTACTAACTTGGTTCCCCTGGCCTGCGGTTGGCCATGGCTTGGGATGTCCCTCCTAGCCCAGCATTCATTTTTCCACCCGAGGGGTGGTGAGGGACATCCCTCCCCACCGGGATCCTCCAAAGCCCTGCGCAAGGAGCAGGGGTCGCTGCTCGCTGCCCGGCACGGAGCCGCCGCCGCCGCCTTCTCCTAAAACTCGCTCACGCTTCTTCCCCAGTTTTCAGGATGAGCGGTTCTCTGGAGGCCACGGAGGGGAGCTAATCCCTCCTGCGGAGCCGACACCCCGTATTGACACCCCGGCGCTGTAAGGCGATAGCAGCTTCCCTTGGTGCTCACTTTCAAGGGTGACATGTTTACAAAGAATGCTACAGCCGCTAATCCTGGATCATACCCCGTGTCTGCCTGGGAGAAATCCTAATTTTCTTGATAGGAGGAATTAGTTCCTCTAATGCTTAATACCCTTTTTTTTTCTCCCTCTGAAAGCAAGCAAGCGTTATTGTGCGGGGCGGAATAAACATTTTAATTAAAACGTGGAATTTATCTTCCGGCCGAATTCGTACGAGCCCCCGACGATACGTCAAGCTCCGCTCTCCCATTTGGAATCTTTCTCTGATCTCTTAATGCGAATGGCTGAATTAAAACCTGGGTTTGGTGGATTTGCATATAATTAGAGAGCAAGGGAAATTAATAGGGAATTGAATGGGTTTTCTCTTTCTGCCCATCTGATGTTTTCACCAGATTAAAAAGAGCTGCTTCTTTTTTAATGACTGTAAAAATACATTAAATATTATTTAACCTCTTTTTGTTGTTGTTGTTGTTGGGGGGGAGGGAAGCAGCCAGACCAAAGAAACAAACTTATACATATGATAATGAACACCTCCTATCGTGGGAAGCAAATATCATTGTAATTAGGATTAGAAAGGAATCCTAATTAATCTTGTCCTGCCACTTGACTGCTAGAAGTTCCTTAAATGTTACCTCCAATGAGATGTAAAACAAGGAGCAGCTGAAAGGCTCACCAGCTAATCCATGCACACGGTGCTGAGGAGCTGCCGTGGCCATCAGCGGGATGGGGTGAAGGTTTCCTGATCCTCCTGGCCAGGATTTAGGACTGAGCGGTCTGATCGCAGCACGTGAGGATTCAGACTGACTGCCTTCACTTCCCAATACCCCACGACAAAGTAGGTAATGAGACAGCAAACCAAGAGAGATGGCGTGCTCCAAGCACCACAGCAATCCCTGACTCCATCCAGGCATCTTCTCAGATCTTCTACCACTTTTTTCCCCCCACTATTTAAGTCTAAATAGTCAATTTAGCAATATCTACCGAGCTCATGTTCAGAATGGGACTCAAGATAAGGGATAACAGTAAAGGAGGAGAATCCAGCACGGAGCCATCCCCACCCCATGCCTCGATTTCATCTCCCCTGCGCTCGCGATGAAGATTACCTCCCGTGCTGGTATGAAGTCATACATATTTTAGCTCGGCTCCCGTCATGTGTCATCAAATCCTGTTTTTCAGGTATTGAGATTCACGGATTTAATTGCATAAGATTTTACTACGGGAGTGGATGGTCATGAGATTATTTTCATCTTTGGGTCTCTCCAGCAAAGAGCTTCTCGAGAGCCGGTTTGCAAACTTCAGACCTCGGCTGAAGGTCTCGTT
Organism: Todus mexicanus; assembly: GCA_013389965.1. NCBI lineage: Eukaryota > Metazoa > Chordata > Aves > Coraciiformes > Todidae > Todus > Todus mexicanus. The sequence goes on from WEIS01070870.1 coordinate 45,353, forward strand.
TTCTGAATAGTCAATCACAGAAGTGCCATGATGGGGGATTATAACTTGGACTAGTAATGAAAACCAGCAAACTTTATGCTTTATGCTAAACAATAAATAATAAACGAATCCTGCTACAGCGAGGTTGCCTTCTCAGCCCATTTTTTTCCTGCTCCAGTAGGTTTTTGGCTACGGCTTTACGAGAGCGACTGTGAACAAAAGCCCATAAAATAACATATTTAGTACAGACATGAAAAATTTTCACTTCGAAACCAGAGACCACACAAAGTGTGCCTGGTCTTGGATTTCGTTTTAACCCAGGCTGATCAAAAGTTCACGAGGCAGGACTGATCAAAGGCTTCGCGCTGAAAGAATGAGAAACTCGCAATTTCGTATGGTTTTGATGAGAAAAATAATTGATGAAACTTTGCTCTTTCAACTCAAGTTTTGCTTTGAGTTTGGGGTTCATCGGAATACAAGAAGCAACGAGCGCAAACCTGGGAGGGCTGAAATCTTAGGACAGATGTAGCGCTCTCGTTCTTACTACAGGAGCTCTTCACCTACTCTAGGACTGCATGAGGTCAGGAATTTATTATTATTATTACTATTAGAGCAATTCCTATACTCTCTATATTCATTATTATTTATTTTTGTCAAAAAAATCAAGTCCTGGAAACCGCAACTCTTTGCAGGGCATACCTTCACCAATGTTTGGTTGGGAGAAGTTCAGGTCCAGGACAGAGTTTTGAGGCATGTCCTGACCAATGCACTCGCCCTGGTGGGAGGCAGGAGACTCAGATACAAGCCCTGCTCCTCTGGAATCTTTCTGTTTTATTTCCATGCCCAGATCAGATTGCAAGAGCAATCTTCTACTGCACCATGCTCCTTTACATGAAGCACATTGGCTGACCACGAAACGGCCTCTCGACTGGGGAGAGCAGCCCAAGCACGGTGCCTGGGGTCACAGGTCCATTCCCCTCACCACAAATTTGCGAGATCACGATTTCATGCAAGCGGCGAAGGGGAAAAATGTCAAAACACCAACTTCTCTGGCTGAGGTCAGACTTGTTTTCCAAACCAGCTCGCCCTGGGAGCTTGCCCTGCCCCGTGGTCAGCCGCGACACGGCGCTCCATGGAAAAGGTTTTCCAGAAATGTTAAACAAAGCAGAACTGAGCAAACAGCAGGGTGTGCGTCCAGCCACTCCCAAGCCAGGCAGGGACCAGGGCTCCTCAGCTGAAGGCAGGCAGCCGTGGCCCAGAGCATCCCCGTATCTCACTGGTGCACGGGTCTCTCCAAGCCTCTCTGCCTCTGCCTGCACCATGAGACCCCAGTGAAGCCACTGAGGTTACCCAGAACATCAATAATACTAAACCCCCCCATATCCAGCATATCCATACACATGTAACTTCCATGCCGACAGTTCAATTGTTCAGCCTAGGTATTATTTAGGTCCGTGTGTCCCACATCTGCTTTCTGAAAACGAAAAACTTCTCTCGCTTATCAGGAGAACGATCCACAGGCAGAAAGAGAAAAAAAAAAAGAAAATCCTTGCTTGAGGACATTACTACACGATCAAATCCTATGCAGCTATTTCCTTTTTTTTTGAAGTAAAAGTTCTCCTCATAAGCAGCGGATTGTACATTTGCTGAAAAATCCAATTAAAACACTATTTCCGTCGGGTTAGGATTTACATTTTCCCCTGCAAAGTTTGCAATTAAAGAAATAAACCCATCTATCTTACGGCCACCATCTAAGCTCCTTAGAACGCGCAAGGTAAAACCCGTGTAGATTAGGAAGGATCACGCTTTTTTTACACCTCTCTTGGTTTTAATAGAGGTGCGACACAGAGAAAGCAATTCCTTCCTAAAACACACGCTTAATATAATATCTTGCCTGGCATTTTTTTGGCTGGCTCTCTCCACTGTTTCAGGACATAAAGCAGCTGGGACTTTCTGACGAAATAAATCCCCGAACGCAGCCAAGAGCCAGTCGATGGGATTGAGAAGGAAAGTCCATCTCAGAATGGGCAAGTCGGTAAGTCCCCAGTTGGGGTGTTTGGGGTGACCCTCATGGGCACAATAACGTCTTCATTTGCTCCCCAGCCTGCACCAGCATCTCCTGCAGCAGCCCCTGCAAGGACACAGCACATCACGTCTCCACATGGCTTTTAAGAGGCGTTAACAACTTAGATATTAGACTTATAGGAGAGAAAATATGATTCAATCCACTCTAAAGTCAACAGAGGTTGTCCCACTGATTTATCCTGCCTAAAGCCAAAGACACGCTGCGATCTCTGGTGCTGGCAGGGCTTCCTTCAGGCTCTGAGAGAGTATAAAAGTGGGAAATGCTGTAACTCCCTGGCCTGGGAGATTTCGGGTGGTTTATCCACTGCATTTTCTTTTGTAAATGTGCTTATAAAACACAAGGTCCTTTCAGCCGATTCTGCAGCACCGTGTGTGGTAAAAGCACATTACATAGAGGAGAAAATCACTCTTCAACTCTGGAAGTTTAACAACAGCAGGAAATTTTCACCTATTGAGATCTGGAATGTTTCAGCACCTCTGCCTCGACTCGAATGTAGTCATTTCAGAAACCTGCTTTACTTCCCTGCCTCGCTCCTCGGTACAAGGAGCCACCTGCCCGCGCCGGTTCAGCAGCCACAACGCTCCCTGCAACGTTCCCAGCTTCACAGTAGAATCACCCCCAGCCCGGTTCCCAGCCCTGCTGCAAGGAAGAATGGAGAATAAATCTGGTGAGGAAAGATTGAAGGAGCTGGGATGGTTTAGTTTGAGGCAGAGGAGGCTGAGGGGAGACCTCATCGCTCTCTGCAGCTCCCTGAAGGGACTTTGGAGAGAGGTTGGGGCTGGGCTCTTCTCACAGGTAATTAGCGATAGAACCAGAGGGAATGGTTCCAAACTGCAACAGGGGAGGGTTAGACTGGATATTACAAAAAAATTGTAACAGGAAGAGCAGTCAGCTCCTGGAANATTATCTATCTGCATCTGAACAAGATCGAGCTCAGAGGGCTCACTTCTGGTTGTCACCTTCACCAAGCAAACAGTAAATATTGCTTGATACAGGAGATTTTATGTAAGATATTTCTATAGATTTTATTCAACAGTATAATAGTAACCACTAGTTACCAACCAAGCTCTTACGTTCACCTCACTGGTGTTTCTCTGTCTGTCTGCCAACCTCTGCGAGAGGAGTGAGGAAATGACCCAGGAACAGAGGCTAACGAGCATTTTTCCTTATTTTATCTTCCTGACGGCAAACTTTGCCACTGATTTCAAGCCGTGTTGTTGTCTGGCACCCTACAGCCATTAGCATAAAAATTGATGAGGCTTAGAAACTGGTTAGAAGGAGCATAAAGAGGCGCACGAACGCACACGTTGAGGCAAACACGTGCAGCAGAAGCACACACGGCGAGGCTCTCCCGCGCACGCCGGGCACGCCCCCTCCAGCCCAGCAGGAGCTGAGGAGCATTTCCAGTGGTTTTGTGTAGAGAGGTGTTAGACCCTGCGATCTGCGCGCTGCAGAAGACGCGAGGCTGGTGAGAAAACAGTGACCTCCAGCAGCACCGCTCCAGTAGAAAACGAACCCCACCTGCGTACAGGGAGGTGACACAAAGACAAGGTCTGGATGGCCCCTTCCAGCACAGCATGGCAGGGAGGGCACGTGGCCACCCTGGCAGATTTTGGGGGAAGGGGCTGGGTGCAACCCCCAGATTCAGCCAGGTTCTGGGCATGGTGCAGCCAGAGGATTTGGCCACAAGATCAAACTACTGCTGAGGCTTCACCAACATCAACACAATTGCAGCCCTGGGATGTGCACAAACTACCAGGACCTGGAGGCTGAAGAGGAAAACAAAGGAGAGAAGCTAAGATAACAAGTAGCAGCCCTAAGTCACTCCTCTAACCAACTAGCTGCCAGCGCAGCCCCGAGCCCCCTGCTCACCTCGGAGGGACCAGCGTGGGAGGGAGCACCAGAGCATTGGGCACAGAGCGTGAACATCCCAGGAGCTGCTGGTGGGGAGGGATGTAAAGGCGCCCTGCATCCCAAAGAGGCTACGCTCGATGTTACTGGAAGTGGAGGAGCCCCCGCCAGCTCTCCTTATTAGTCCTTAGGCTCGTTAGGTTATCACGACTCAACTATCCTCATTAAACAGAACCCACTCGTGTGTTCCTTTCTTGAAAAAAAGAAGTATGAACATTTTAAATTACTATAATTTGTGCTTGGGACTAATAAATCATAATGACTCAGCAGAAAACAAATTGTAGCGTGGAATTTAATCGCTCATATCTACTCTATCTATTACAAACTACCTACCAGTGATCTATGAACAAGCTGCCTGGCAATCAGTGATTCCATCATGTATTTTCTTCAATTTTCATTTCCCACTGGGTATTACCCCAGCACCTGCAGTGTCTCTGCTCTCCCCCAGCGTGTCCCAAGCTGTGCTGGCTGCAATGACATCTGCTGGTGGTTATGAACCTGCTCAGCTGGCCCAGGTATCGTTATTCACCATGGGAAAAGCAGCGCCGATATCTGCGCTCCTGCACTTTTGATTTTGTTCTTTGGTTGGGTTTTTTTCTTCCCAGCTCCTCAGTGCCATGGAACAGTAGATCTGTGAAAAGGAATAATTTTGCTACATCTGAACAAGCTCTAGAGGTACAGCTGACCCACTCCAGCAGCCTGTGGAGCACAAAGCTGCTCCGAAACTTCCTGGTGGCTTCTCGAAAAAGCCCGTGTGCCAAGGATAAAAAAGGAACGGGAGAGCTTCACCGTAATAGACGAGTCAGTGTAATTATAAGTTACACGACCATGGCAAACTGCAGAGCAAAGAAAGGCATTTCCAGTGGCGGATCTCCAGCAGTTTCAAGGAAAGGTAACCTCAGCTCTGCCTTTGGGTGGCCAAGACACGCGTTGGACACGACAGCAAAGGACCACATGGACTCCTGAGCCCACAAACTAGAACCTCCTAGGGTCTGGGTCTCATCAAAAGGTAATTATCTTTATGCTAATTGTCTGAGTCTCAATCCTGGTTCCCTCTGCACCCTGAGTACTGTGGTCAGTTTTGGTCCCCGCTATCCAAACCAGATGCGGACAGGCTGGAGAGAGTCCAGAGAAGGACCGCAAGGATGCTCAGAGGATTAGAAGAGCTGCTATATGAAGAAAAGCTGAGAGAACTGGGTTTGTTCAGCCTGGAGAAGGCTCAGGGGGGACCTTATTGCCATGTACCAGCACATAAAGGGAGGCTGCCAAGGAGATGGAAACTCCATTTTCACAAGGAGCCACAGAGAAAAGACAAGGGGGAGTGGGGACAAGTTGCTCCAGGGGAGATTCCAATTAGACTCCAGAAGAAAGTTTTTCATGGGGAGAACCATTAGACAGTGGAATGGTCTTGCATGGGAAGTGGTGGATCCCTCATCTTTAGACAATTTTAAGGCTCACCTTGTCAGGGTGCTGGGCCAGCTCATTGAAACTCTATTTCCTTACTTTAAAGGGTTGGACCAGATGATCCCTGAGGTCCCTTCCAACCTGTTAGACTGTGATATTGTGATGGAGTGAGGATTCCTGCTACTGCAGGAAACGTAGAGGAGGACACATGGCACCAAAGCCAACACGTTTCAAAATCCAGAGGCGCGCTGCAGCTGCCAACACGGAAAGGAATTTGTCATGACCAGTCCTGCAAACAGGGCAGCAGTGGCGGAGGGTGGTGTTCCTGGTGACTTTTTGCTGAGGCTGAATTCCTCACGCTTCCTCTCCACAGATGTGAACGCCGATTGCAACAGCCCTGCCCCGACCAGGGTTAAGGCAGCTGGCAGCCAGGCGGGACACGTAAGGAAGTATTTACGGTCGTCCTTGTGGCTTGGGATTGCTTTTGCTAGAAGGTGCATTACTAGAAGAGATACTGAGGAGTCCTTTTTACATCTTTGACAAAAAGTTAGTGCCCAGAGTGGAAAGAAGGGGACGCATCCTAGTGCCACAACTACCCTGCGTCAGGGAAATACTTCTCGTCATCACTCATCACACACGTGATGGGATCTCTCTCTTCCGCGATACTGCAATGAGTTAAGAGCAATTTAAATTCTGGAGATAGCCGCTTAATGATTTGAATGGAAGGGAGTTGCAGGCAGATTTCTTGCAGGGAGAAACTTCTAAGTCCAGCGGCCATCCCACACCACAGTGTGACCCAAGCACGTTTAGAGGACTTCCAGGCGATGCAAGAAGCAAGATGCCGGTGAGATTGAGGGCAGGATGGAGATTGAGGGACACAAAAGAGTTGTTAAATTTTGCACGGCACTGAAGACTCCCAGGCTACGAGCTTGGGAGCTTTGAAGAGCTCGCTTTGTAAAATCGAAAGAAATGAAACGAAAATAATTAAATAAGTCAGGTGGCAGCCAACAGACTGCTCACCTAGCATTTTCCCACCTCGGGCAGGAGCTCTGATTAATGCTAATTAGCTTATCTTCACATTAGATCCTGATGATTCATCACTTACTACCCCAGGAATTATGACGCACTGGGGAGAGATATATTTGTAGATTCCATGGGTGTATGCCATGTCTGGAACACTTAAATGAATTTGGCATGAAAAGGGACCAACCACAAGCCCAGCTAATCAAACCAGCATTTCTCAACCTACACCTTCCAGTAGATATGAAAAAGATTCAGAGCAAAGACAAGACTATGGCACTGAAGACAAATTTATCTGCTTCATCAGTGGTGTACGATCTGTGCAGAACAAAGGGCTTTATAGGCAGCCTGCCAGGAGCCTGTGGCTGCTCCTCGTTTGCATATAAATTTAAAAAGAATTTTAATAAGTGCTAAATGCACATGATTATTTCTTATTTATAGCTGAAAGTAGGTGTGTGCAGCGCTTTATGAAAGAAAAAAAGTACCTTTGGAAGTCTGAATGGAAATCAACGGAAAAAACCTGCGACTGCTTCTCTGAACTAACTCCTGGCGACGCGGCTTTATTCTCCCGCGGCCACGGGCACAGCGGGGACGGGTTTGAAGACGAGCCTCCTCCCTTCATACGTGATGCATCACACCAGCGAGGATGAGCTCGCAGATGTGGGCGCCTCCCGGGAGAGGGGTGCAGGTGGTCGGCCTCCCCGTACCACCAGTGACTGGCGCTGGAAACGGAGCAGCACATCCTCGCGCCGCTTTGCTGGGGTGGTCTGCAGCGCGGGGCCACGAGGCTTGGGATGGCCTTTGGCCTCAAGTTTCTTCGCATTCGGTTGCAAGCGAGCAGGCAAACAGCCGGGAGCGTCTCTTCTTCTGATAGTTTTGAAACTGTTGATTACATAGATCCTAACCCCTCTTTTTATATGTAAAACAGGAGGAGCTGTCACACTTCAACTGAAATGCTCCATTTTTTCTATTCTATTCTATTCTATTCTATTCTATTCTATTCTATTCTACTCTACTCTACTCTACTCTACTCTATTTTATTCCATTCCATTCTAGTCTAGTCTAGTCTGTTCTATTCCATTCCATTCTATTCTAATTCTATTCTGTTCTAATTTCTATCCTAATTTCTATTCTATTCTTCTATTCCATTCCATCCCATCCCACCCTATCTCATCGTACCCTATCTTATACTATCCCATCCTTTCCTATCCTATCCCATCCTATCCTATCCTATCCTATCCTATCCTATCCTATCCTATCCTATCCTATCCTATCCTATCCTATCCCATCCCATCCCATCCCATTCCATCTCATGCCATCCTATTTCTCGAGCATCTGTCACCCTTGCCAAGGAAGGGCAGGTCATTCCCTCACACTCCTCGCACCACCAGGACCTGCCGCCCTCCCGTGTTTGTTGTAAGCAGGATAAGCAATAGGAAAGCTGCATTTTTCGGAAGGGGTTGAACTCTCAGCTCTCTTTCAGAAGCGATGTGGAGTCATGAAGCGAGATCAAAGGCTTCTCTGCGAACTTTAGAGCTATTCTTGGATGCGGTGCCTCCTCAGTCAAAGCATCTCTACCTCTTCTGGAATTCAGAAGAATTTCCTCAGAAATAGATCCCTGTGCCGCTGCTGAGCTGCAGTCCATCAAAGCACCTTATTTACACGAGGTTAATTAAGGAAACTGTTCTAGCCCAGTCATCTCCCAGTGACGACATCAGAAGCCTGGTTTTTTTTTCCAAGGAAGACGTTTGTCAGACCGAGCACTTCTGATACCGATTTGTATTTTCTCCACGTGACAGCAGGCAGGGAAATCTGGGACAGGACGCTCCCTGATCCACTCGCTTGGACCGGAGGGACGCCACATCGTCAGCACTCTCCTGGTTTTTCCTACCCCATGGCTTCTGTGAGCCTAAACTAAACCTTAGACTTAATCTGGAGAACGCTATTAAACCTCAGACCCAACCCCAGTCCCAGTCCCAGTTCACGGGACTCTAGATCTTTAGCAGAGTTTCTACCGAAAAAAGCATCCGAGCAGCTCCTCCTGGATCCTGTTCTAAGGGAGGTGGAACCATCTTTATGGCTCGGATGAGAGTTCTGGTTAGGGTTAGTACCTGGCAAGGGGAAAGCGATGGCACTGAGGTTGGAGTAGGTGTTGTTAGGGTTGTAAACCAGGCCAGGACGAACAGATGAAATCGGGTCATGAGGAGGTTCAGTGGAGGTGGATGAGCAAAGTAAGGCAAGAGGAAATGGAGCTCTTTGAGACCATTTTCTTCTGGGACTGGTGATGGCTGCATGAGCTGGGGAAGCTCCAGAATTACAGTTTTATCAGAAGAAACAGACGGGTTAGGAGAATAAAGGGATTTAGGGGAGACAGCGCCTCAATTGGAAGCTCTTGTTGAGTGAATCTGTGACTCCTCTGAAATCCAGGGTCACCAGAAGTCACTGGAGCAGGGAAAGGGTCAGGGTTAGAGTTTGAGTCCAGCAGGTTATATGGTGGACTCTGAATGTGCCATCACATCTGGCATCGTTATATTTAGTTTGGGAACTGGGGCTGGGCTGACATTGAGGGTAGGATTAGGGCTTGAACCAGGAGAAACCACCGAGATTGCACGACAGAGGAGGTCACTAAAGCAATCTGAGAAGTGCTGAGTGCCCCTGGGCAACACCTCCAACCACAGCCCGTAAGGCACCGATGACCATGGCCCAAGGTAGCAGGTAAAGCTCAGAGGGAAAGTGCCAAGTAAATAGTCTATCATGGGAATTCAGCAGCAGCTACATCATCTCCTGGCTCTTCTCAGCCAAATCTTAATCCCAAATTCTTCCCCTCCTCTCCAGTGCCTCCCAGCAGCCCTAACCTGCACTCAGGCCAGTGTTCTGTCCAGGTCCCCACACTCACTTCCAGCTGTAGCTTCTGCTCATTTAGTTCATAGGTTTCTACCAGCCCAAACCTTAACCCTAACAAATGCCTTATCCTAACTCAAAACTAGATTATTTTTGTTGTTGTTGTTGTTGAATTTTACAGGCAAGTCAAATCCTCACAAAATCGTTGCCATGTGAGAAACGGTCGTGTCTTGGTTCTCCCAACTGTGGCTGATGTTCTGTACTCAGCTCATGGTGGGTCTTTGCGCCCACGGAGAACACAAGTAAATGGGAACGAGAAACTCCCCATGAAATCTGTTTGCCCCAGGGCAGGCTGACTGACCTGTGAAACCCGCACACGTTGCGTTACAGACTGCAAACCCTCAGCGCTGCAGGAGGAATCAAAAGTAAAAGCAATTATGAATGTGGAAGGCAACTGTCTCATCAACTCCATTAACGCACAGCGATAAATACATCCAAGCGTCC
>WEIS01070886.1:0-19754 GCA_013389965.1 Todus mexicanus
CTGAAGGATCCCTGGTGCTGCCGATCGATTGGCACCTCCAGACAGCGACCTCTCGCTTTTGGGTTTAAGCATCTCCTGAAAGCCAATCCACGACTCCCTCTCTTCACTGTTTAAATGACCCAAATTTGGGGCTGAGGTGTGTGACGTCCCCCAGAGCCACTGTGACACCGCTGCAAGATCTCACCCTCCGCCAGCACCGGCCTCAGCTGCTGCTGCTACCATGAGTCTTTTTCACTAAATAACTCAAGGCCTATTTCTGGGAGCGACTCCTTCACACAAAGCCGAGCGTCACCGAAAGTTAGCAAGACACGGCTACAGTTTTACAAACACAATCGGCAGCGTTATCCTCAGCCTTCGGAGGCTATTTTGGGACAAATTATGGTAAGGCAGCCTTGGAAACAGAGGATGCGTTTTCGAAGATGGATTATCCTCTGAAAGTCAATTAATACAAAATATAGACAAGCCTGATGAACTGTTTCCTATGTATCGTATCTTCAAATGGAAGTAATTAAAAAAAAAATAGTAATAAAAACCTCCATCTGAACCTCAGGTCTACCACATTGCCAGACGCTGCCTGGGTACCACAGCTCAGGGACTGGATGCTCCAGGTTTGAATTGTCTCCAGCTGCTAGCCTGAAGCGGTTGGGTTTACCAATACAGCTTTTAATTTAAGAAACAGGCAACCACCACAAGTAGGGAGCATCGTCACCGTTAGAAAAGTAGTATTGAGGCTCCCTTCTTTCCAAAGAGAACTAACCTGGTTGACTTCCAGCTGGTAACAGCACTTTTTGCAGCAGTCTGCACTGCAGTGAAGCCCCACACCCCTGAGCTTCGTGATGTGTCAGAGGCAAGCCTCCAGCCCCTCGAATACTCTACAAGTAATTCTGCTAAATCCCCTAAAATTAATTCCTGTCCTTTAGCTATCAGCTTCTCCAACTTTCGGATAAAGCTCTTGCCTGTCCTGTCATCCCACTAATTTATCACTTTGGTGGAGATATTCGAGAAGCTCGCAGATTTTGACAGCGCCGCTGTAACTCTACCCAGCTCAGTCTGCAAAGATCTTGAAACAAGAGTCTAATCCATGGGATGAGGTGAAGCACCCACCAGACTCCCTGAGAATATTGTGAGCCTCAAAATCAGCTTGACGTAAAGTGCTGAGGACTCCCGTGGTCAGGAAAGTGGGGGTGACGTCTGTAGGAGGTTCTTTGACCGGTGGACCAAACACGTACACGACTCTGGAAAACAAAAAGGATGGTAGAAAAAACCCCACAATTTGCATACGTGGAATAAACCAGCTTGTCTGAAGAGCGCATCTTTAGTGTTGCGGTGAGAAAAACACAGGAAAAAGAAGCGTAATACTTGATTTTGCTCCTTAGCTGCTCAGTAGAGCTCAATTTAACTTCATGCATATGTTCTATCAATGACATGTGAAATATGGCTTTGGAAATCAAATGTATTCATTTATTCTGCTTTGCTAGAGACCAGCAATAGCCCAAATATCACCTACTCAAGAGAATAATCCTTTGAAAAAACCCTGAAATACCAAAAGGGTGTTTCCTCAATTTTACTTTGATGTCAGTAGAAGTCAAGATTATTCAAAGAAAGCTCCTTATAAGTGCTTATAATTCCTATCGTCTCTCCTAATAAGAAACCACCAAAAAATACATTAAATAATAAACGTTTCTTAAGGGTTAATTATTGTTACTGAACAGCTGTGCTTTCAGCACAGGGCACTAGCACTGCAATTTAAAAACCTACACAACTACATCTGCGATAAAGTATCTTCTGAATTCAAACCAGTCACACCAGCTTTATCTTTTTCATCTCATTCATCGTGTTTTTTGTGTTGAGGAACAAAAATCCAAGTGTAACACCGCCTGACTGGTCCCAGATGAGGGTTTGTTACGACGTATTCACACGAGTTATTTGAGTTCGTAAACACAAACCGAAAATACTTGTCTAAAATCCAAAGCAGAAAAATACACAAGCTTTCCATTCTGTGTTTTTGTTTGCAGTATAAAGGCTGCGAGCATGGCTGGGCAGAACACCAACTCTTTCAGGGCTCTCCCCAAACCGCCAGCGTCAGTCACTGCCCCTATAAACAGCTACGAAAGGTTCTGAAAACAAACCCTGGTAGAGCAGGACTCCCAGAGACGTGGCAGCCTCAGGAGGGGAGTATGAAATCCAAAGAGCTTGAAGACAGTGACGCTGTAAATCCGGCACATCCTTTGGAACTGCACCCACAACCCTGATTTGATGCCTTCTTTTGTTCCCTTTGCTTTTAGTTTAAAGAACTCCCTTGCTATTCAAGATCTCGCCTTTAAAAATAACACCTCGCTCAGTGTCACTGACATGACAAAACGAAGTTGTGCTGTGAGGAATTCTGAGCGGTTTCACCAGAAAGCCTGCAGCCAGACAAGGAGGATACGCACTCTCCAGAACGGAGTTAAAAACCTAAGTGACTCCAGCTGCCATAACGAGTTATAGGATGAAGTAGCTAGAAAATGCATATTCCCACGAGAGCTCAGTTCAGATTAAACTGCCAAGCTCCGGAGCTCCCCTACGTGCCATTACAACTGACAGTCCCACGTGAATTCCTTTCTTGAAACAAAGCAAAAAGCCAATGCTGCGTGACACCCCAACTCATCAGCAGGCTTGGAACCTCTCCTAAAAGATTATCCATTAGTTACACGGGATGTTGTCTAATCGAGCACTTAAAGGAAATGGGGAGATGGGCTATCGATCTGTTTGTCGAATTAGGAATTGCAGGAATAAACCTACGTTTTGATTTATGGTGTATTTGTTGCCTGTCCAACACGCAGGAAAATGACGTCATCGGTTCAAACAGGAGAATGTTTGCTCATGCCAAACCTCCACGTATGAAGTGGATCGTTGGAGATAAGATAATTGAAAATACTGACCTGTTGATGTTGTGGCACATGCGCGGTATGAGCCGGGCAAGAAACATAAGAGACTCCCAGTGTGGAGCATCTTTACTAGAGATCCCACAGACATAGCTATAGGAACGACAGTCGCCCTATAAAACAAAAACAACAACCACAGAACGTGAACTTTGCTGCCAAACCAGTTCACAAGACTTTCCCGTTCGTCCTGTAGGTTACGGGGCCGCATTTTGAGCCAACATTTAGCAGACACGAAGCTGGTGAAATCAGCGTGCCGAGAGATACCAAGTGAAGGAGAAACCAGAGTGAGACGATTCATATGGAGGTGGCCAGAGCGCAGGGACTGATGGCGTATTGGTATTTTCATGACAGCGCCTGGGGAAGGCCTGTGACGAAGCACAGAGCCCTGCTGCTCATGCTGCTGTCTAAGACAGTAACAGAAGCCGACTGCGGCGAGCTACAGAAGCGACGCACGAGATTAAGCGGCTGGTAGCGAAATGAGGGATGCAATTCAATACTGGTAGCGCTAAGAAAGGTACTTTACAGCTGAGACTACTCAGTAAAAAGCCGTTCCAAGTGGCTGCACTCAATTCCATGAGAACGCCAGCTCAGCATGTCTATTTGGTTTGTGTTTCTGTCACCAAAGGACAGCTCACAAAACCACGCGAGGCATTAGCAAAGGCGTGAAAGGAAAGAAAACACTGCACAGAGTCAAGCGTTCCCATACCCTGAAGCAGCTGAGCTGCTCTGGTTCCTTTCCTCTCGAGATAAAGATACATTATAACCCAAAAATACACAGGAAAGGGCAACGAGCGTGTTCAGATATAGGAAGCTGGGGTGGTTTTTTTTTTGACCTGAGTCTTAATGGGGACAACAGGATTACTGCAGAGATTATGAAGCCTAGAAGCGACCAGCATTATTAAACCTTCGTGACATCCTCAAACACAATACCTGGCATTTACTCAAGTGTCACTTCAGGTATCTTTAACACCTTTGCACTCCGCCAGCGCTGACAAGTGACAATAACACTGGTATCAGTCACTTGAAGTTTATGTTCTTGATTCTAGCCCCTTATTTTCAATCTTAAAGCAGCAATTATTATGCTTCACTGCAGCCTTCGGCAGCAGCTTTCAGAACATCCCTGGAATGAATCCCTTTACCTGCACTCCCACAGTTTTGATTGGTAACAAGAAGGCATTCAGTGAATGTAGGCTCGTAATCTGCATCAGCTTCTCCTGGTCTTCTTCAGTTGTACACGCTTTGACCCTCTGCAGCAAAGTATGTGGCTGGGAAATAATGCAGAAAAAGGAATTTTAATTAAATAAAGCACCCAAGCACTCAAACAGAACTTCACATTGCAAATACTGTTATCATTTAAGTAGCTCTTTGCTTAAATTTAATCCACATTTACCCCTTGGAACTATTTAAAAAGTGTTTTTCATGTAACTACATTTTAGGAAAGGCGAGTTTGATTAGACCGTATCTGAAGCTGAAACTTTGCAAGGCCACAGGTGAAGTTCTTTTCCTGTGCTCATTTTCTCTTTCCCAAAGCTATACTCTTCATTTGGGGTTGCTTATTTCAGATGCAGAACAAAGCAATATTTGTTGTGTTACGCTACAACTTGAACATATTTTAAAGGAAAAGCAGACGTCAATACTCGCCCCTCGGTATTTATCGATAAAGTTCTGGAAGTTCTTTTGAACTAACACCTTAGAGTAGATCTTTGCTAACGGCTTTTCACCCCCTGCAGCTTAGTTCAAGTGATCTTAGAGTGATTAGAGATTGAGAACCTAGACATCATTGATTAAAAACTTTGGGTTTCTGTTCAGGACATTTCACAAGCGCTAATTCCTCACTCCTGCACTTTAATGTAGACGTTCAGTGATCATTGGGGCACGCAAATCTAGACGGTTACAATTATTTCAGGAAGGGAAAAATCTCCAGAAATCCTCACCTGCACAAAACTGAACTAAACCCAAACTGATAGACCATTCAGACAGCAAAGAAATTTCTACTTTCCAGAAATAGTTCCACATTTGCACTGGTCGCGGTGCTAAAAGTTCTGTTGTACTGTTCTGAACAGCTTCAAGCAGGTTGCACTCGAAGGCATGACTCCTTAACGAGCACAGCTAAGTAGTTATAACCTTTCAGCAGCTCAAACCTCATCGCAAGTCACTACACAATGATCACGCTACTTTCAGGCGTATTAAAATTCAGCGATTTCGTTACCTTCTTAACACTCGCAGAAAAATCCGCAACTATTTTCAAGATGTTGTTTGTTTCGGGGAAGTCCTTGCACACGTAAGGCTCCTCAGCACATATCACTCTGATTGCTAGACCAGGACCTGCAACGCAAAGTTGAAAAAACCTCACCCCATCGTACTAAATAACAGGCAGCTGACTTTCATCTAACAACATGAGAGCACCTGGAGCAGCAGGTCAGTCACTGAGCACCATGTGCTTGGCCACCGTACCTATCCTTCAATCATCTTAATGCCCTAGCAAGACAGAAAATTCAGCAGCAGCTTCTTCTGGCTCACTTTGGTACATTGAAGCATTATTTCCCTACACCTTAAAGCAGCTGCTGGTACACACTGGCACTGAAGCGTGGTGGGTGGCAAGGCAAAGCAAACAGGAGCCTCCTCCTCCTCCCCTTTGCTAGGCAACTGGGATGAAGGAGTTGGTTCGAACACACCCTTGAGCCTCTAGTGTTTTTAAGACCCCTGATGGCTATTTGACCTTTCAGCTGCTAAATACAAAAGGCATGTGTAATTTGCTGGAAACGTCTGCAGACGGCTCCTTGCGTTTCCTGGGATGCTGGTGCATTAGCGCAGCCCACGCGCTCTGCCAGCGACTACTACACACCCTGCAGGACAGTTTTAAAACACACAGATAGAAAAAAAACCTCTTAATAAAACCGTGGTCTTTGCTGTATTCTATACTCCGATGTTTTCTGGTGGAGAACTGTTGTTGTTTACCATGCAATCGTTTTCAAAACAGCCCATGCCCCTTGGAAAGGCAGGTACAGGCTATTATTTCAAGTAGGACACAGCTGACAGCTCGGGCAGGGCTCAGCTGCACTTCACTGGTAACTCTGGATTATACAAATCTAAAAGAAACAAATACAGCTAAAAGCAAACTCAGTTATAAACCCTTTCCTTTAACTGCTCTAAAGCTGCTCTCAAATGCTGCTCTCCCGAAAAACATTCGGCTTAAGTAAAACCCTAGTAAATCCATCCATTGTTTTCCTGTTTTGAGGTATGTTTTAGGCTCCACCAAATTCATTCCAAACAACACTGATGTGACCCGTAGCCCTTCTCTAAGGGGCACAGACCAAGTCTCATACCTGGGAAGGGATGCCTGGACACCAGCTCTTCAGGAAGACCAAGTTCTCTCCCCAGCACTCGCACTTCATCTTTGTGAAAGTCTTTCAGTGGTTCTATTACTTTACCCTTTAAATAATAATAATAATAATAATAAAAGAGCAGTTTAGACTCTAGTTTACACAGTCAAACTAAAAGCCCCAAATGTTTAGGTTAAGGCTTGGTTTGAGCCACGGGCTGCCAACACTGGCATAAACACTGGGAAGAAAAGCACGTGTGAACGTGGGCTTCGTACAAACAGTGGCAGGACAGAGGCTAAGACGAGGAAGTTCAAGTTCACACCAGAAGTACCGATGGCTCACTCAGTGTGGCTATAGCTACAGGTCAAGCCTGCTCTGACTGTCTGCAGAATTCAGGCCTTTCTTCTCTCCCCTCAGTGTTCCAATCAATCTAAACGCCTTGAAAATCCTTTGTACAGCATTACAAGTGCCTAACGGTAACTTCCCCTCCTATGGCTGGGCACTTACTAGTAACTGAGCACCTTCCAAAGGGGCTATTACGTGCTGCCTTGTGTTGATTCTTTATAACATAGAGAATTTACCATTCTAACATTAGAAAAGGCAAAGCAGGGCAGCTTCCTACGCTTGCTTCATACGCTAATAGTTAAGAGCTCTGCACTCAAAAAGCTTTCTGGACTTTGGCCTAACCAGAGTGGGAGTGCGAATGGACTGGATTTGGGTTGCTTATCTTCAGACAGCCCAACCTCCTGTGTTTGTATAATCTTCAACCTCCTGGTTGTCCATGTTGGGTCCTTTCGGAAAAGCTTGTGGGTTCTTAAATTGCCAACTGGCAAACAGAGCGTGTGCCACCAGCGTGCTGCTGGCAGACTGCGACTGGGTTACTCGTAAGGTGCTGCAGAAGCTGCGTAAGAACAGAAAGAACTCATCCCCGTAGGCTCCTGGAGGATCCATCCATAGATTTCAACCCATTGAAATATATTATTCTTGTGCTCTCTCAAGAGAGAATATCATGCCTGCAGTGCTGCAGGTTACTACAGGTTCAAGAGCAGAATAATTCTTCCCTCTATCTCCACAGGAGCTGATTATCTGCTCACTACAGCACGGTCACCGCTCTTGCCTGAATCCATGAGGACTATCGATACCCACAGGTTACCCATTGACTAGTGCTCAGAACAAGATACAACACGAGGAATAAGTGACCCATTACAACACCAATTCCAGCTGAATAAAGTTGTCTGAGGAGTCTTCAACTACCCTTCTGCTAAAGGTATTTGCAGGTCTTTTCTGAGGGTTAAAAAGTAAAAGAGCGAGGCAACGGCTTCCAGCTGGCAGCTGAGAACACCGCTGCTCACAGCCAATCAATCCACGGGCAATCTGTCGCCATCCTCCTCAGTAACCAATGCTGCACAACGCTCAAACTGTTTTGACTACTTTGGGAATGCAGCAACTAGAAAGAAGCGTAATAAATTGCAACTTCTGACAACAGAATCTAAAGGGGCTCATCAGAATAGGGCCCCATGGACACAGGGCAGTTGTACCAGCTGTTCGTTTTCGATGAAGGTTCACATCCGTGAGAACCAGGAGGATACGTCACCGTCCTCACTTTCACTCACCTCTTCTCTCAACTTCCGAATCAGCTCTGTGTCATTATGATGAGTTTTGATCACTTCAGCCTTGCCACTCGCAACAAGGGAAGCGCTTTCAATGAGATCAGGTCTGAGGGTACCCTGAGCAAGAAAAACCTCTTCAGGTTTCAGGTTCATTTCTCCAATGACTTCATTGGCAATCTGTAAGATAGAGAGAAAAAAGAAAAGTGTTTCAACCTCCTTTTTGGTTGTCAAAGGTCTACAGGAAGATAACGGATCATCCAACAAACGCTACGGAGCTGCAAAAGCACAAAAAAACCAGGAAGACTTAACTATGAGACTGGCCCACGGCTGAAGCAGTCCTCTAACCCCCTATTTTGTTGAACAGAAAACGGAAAAGATATTTTCAAACTAGGGGAACATCACTGCCTGTTCAATGTTCTCTTCCTCCTGCATCACTAGCTGACAGATGGGAAATGGCTCATCCTCAGCAAAGCAACGGGAGCACGCCCCAAGTCACATCAGTCATCCATTTGGGGGAAAAAGACATTATATGGAAGTTTATGCAACAGAAACAAATGGGCAACCAGTAAAGTATATCTAAACGGGATGGTGGAGCTAGTACAAGGCTTGTGAGCCACGCGGTGGCCATCGATTGACTGCCAGAAGTTCTAGGCTTAGGGTAACGTACCAACAGCTTCTTAGGGCATCCACAACGTCTGAGACCACTGAGTGCAGCTGGAGAATGAAGGAGTCTGATGTAGAGCAAGTACTTGGAAACGATGCAATTCAAAACAGAAACCCCATAAACAACTACGAAATAATTACACACGTTACCTTAACAAAGGTGTCGCCGATAATTTTTCGCTTTTCTTCAGGACTTGTCGTCATATTTAAGGTCTTGCTAATTCTTTTACGTGGAGTTCTGTCCTCGTCTGAGATGGGCAGAGTTGTTGTACCATTGTAGAACGAATGAGCTGCATTCACCACTGCGTGGAAACACAGGGATTTTTTAGCAATGCCAGTAAAGATTTTTATGCAAGGCTGAAAACAAATTAGTTGCACTCTATTGCTTTAAAAAAAAAAAAAGGCAGAAAAAACCCCCTCATTCCAGTCTTTGGACTTTTAACTGCATTAAATAGGGCTGTTCAATACCTCAGGAGTTAATTGCACCAAAAGCATTTTATTTCTCTTATTAACCTATGCCAGAGGGCAATTTTTTTCACATTATGAGGCTAGGCAACCGTGTGAAAGTTCAGTCCTCGCTTCCCCTCTTTGATTATAATTTACTTGCTTTGTTTAAGTAGTTTACAGGATGGTATTTCCCAAAGGCCTTTCTGCAGCCGAAATTAAATGATGCACTATTTACTCATGGTACATTATGCCTCTTAATTCAGAGAGGCTCTTGACGCAGAGATCAGCTGGGAGGCTCTTCAGCATCTTTTACCAGCACTGAACTCCAGGAGCACTCGCAGCAAAGGGACTCCCTCAACTTGTTACTCGGGCAGCCTGCCAGGGCCCAGGTTTATTGGTCTACAGAGGGTGAGAATAAGACAGATTTTTCCACTAAAAAAAAAAATAATTAAAATAATAATTTAAAGAAAGATGTGTGTAGAACGAAGCTGAGACTTGGCTATAGGAGGATACTGCAGCACAATCTGGAAGATGTCTTGGTGCGAGCTCTCCACACTGTTTCCCACCATCAGGCCAGTGAAAGCATCGCCCACTTAGAGCCACGCTTCCCAGCTGAAACACCAGAGAATTGCTTGACAAAAATCCCTTGTGCACAGCCCCAGGAGCGGGCAGCTCTTACCCATAGGATAAATCGGGCAGGCAGTACGAAGCAGCTCTAGTTGCTTGCACTGCTCAAGTGTAATTTGTTGTTTGAGCTCCTCATGCTTCAGGTACCAAAAAACTCTAAACCTTCTCCTCAGCCTAGACAAGGGACCTTCTGCTCTCTCACGACACACCCCTGCTGCACAAGCTACTCCAAAACCAACTATTTGCTCCAAAAAGGTGCTCCAAAAGCACCTCTTTGGAAGCCAAGACACCAAAAAACCCCTGAAAGCGTAATTTGGGCTCAATTATGGTACCTTTAACTTGAATGCCAAGTTTTTTGAGTGCCTCCTCCACAGACTGACTCTCTCTTTTGCGCATAAATCCATTATCTATGTGCACAGCTATGACCTGGTCTCGGTTTAAAGCTCGGTTCAGGAGAGCAGTACACACTGTTGAGTCCACGCCGCCACTCAGTAAAACCTGAGGATGAGGGAAAAGGAAAAACAAAACCAATTGTGGTCGGCTATCTATGGGCAAAGCGTTAACAAGTAATTCAGACATGAGGATCAGAACAGGCTACTGGCTTGCACTCAATAATCAGAAGAGAATGTGAAGTCAAAACATACATTAACCCGACTGTACAAACTTTCTAGAGCTGCTCAACGTGTTACTCAAATCACGACAATTCCACAGTTTTCAAAATAATCTGAGTAACCGCTGCCAGCCTTGTGCAAATACTCCTCGAGCTTCAATCCAGTCTACTCACCAGGACTTTCGATGAGCCCACTTTCTCTTTGATGTCCTGAATGCACTGGAGTTCTCTGTTCTCCACTGTGAAGGTACCGCTGCATCCCGCAATATCATAAAGGAAATTCTTCAGGATCATTTTCCCATTCACCGTGAGGCTAACTTCAGGGTGGAACTGTGCTCCATAGAGTTTTTTAGATTCATTTGCTATGCCTTCATCGGTGCGAGGAAACGAGCACGATAAAGAAAAGATAAATTGGCAGTGAAACGCATACCCAAGAAAGCCAAGCACACACTTTTTGAGTGATTTATTCTGCCACGTTTTGGCACAAATCACCAATAGAAACTAAAAGACTTAAACGAAAGATTTAAAGTAAAGCAGGCGAGTACTTTGAGATCTTACTAAAGTGGCTCAATAAACTTAAGACCTCTCTCCAGTTCTCCCACCTCCTAGGAAAGAGACTCCAAGAAGCTGCTTGTCTGGCAGTCAACAATTTGAGTACCTCTGAAAACCCAAGTTCTAAGGTCCTACATTTTTCTGTGACAATCTTTGTGTAACGTTCGAAACGCTGCTGTCAGTACCAGCATTATTTTTGCTCAGCTGAATACCGGCGTTATCTTTGCTCAGTTGAACATTCATGCAGTAATATTAAATACAATAACAAGTTAATCAAGCCTTAATAATTAAACAGTGTTTGACTTGTACTATTACAGTGCAAAACCCACGCAGCGCTTACACTGCAGCCTACAGTACACGCCTCCCAGCGCACAGGATTTCATTTCTAAGAGAAACAACACAGGCGTGCTTTGGAACAACATCAACCAGAAAGTGGAATTTTCCTTGAAGCACCAGTTTAAAACCAGGACCGTTCATTTTCAGGTCTATTTCTTTCTTTATTATGGCAGCGCCACATAAAGGAAACAAACAAATTGTTACAAACAATTCAGTCACTCGGCAATTAAATAATGGAAACAGTCTGTTCCCATTCGGTTCTAACTACTACCCATCATAATTCTTTCCTTGAAGGAACATCATCAACAGACAATTTCCGTATAAAAGAAATACCTGCTATGATGTTCCCGGACTGCGCAACCACTTTAAATCCATCAGCTACTTTGTCCACGCTATCACCGTGAGTGAGAAGCACAAGCTCTTCCTTCTGAAGGCCCCTAAACAAAGATTAAAAACTGGAATCAATTAAAAAAGCACAGAAGACCTAATTACCCGCGCTTCCAAGAGAAGCCCTTAGGGGTCCCAATAAAAGAACATCTCCATTGACCGGGCCCATTTGAAATATATGAAGGGTTTCCTTCCCAGGAGTCATCTCCAGCTGCTCTCGTACAACACATCCTTCATGCAAGAGGTGATTTAATTTAATTTAGAAGGTCCCGTAGGTTGTTTTTTTTAAAATATTGAAGCCAATATTGAGGAATCCCCTCTTCGGCGTGTAGAGCCAACTACAGTCAACCAGGATACTCAAGAGTCCTGCTTTTTATTTCAATGAAGTGAAGTGTTCACGCTCCAAACTGTGTTTTCACGACAATTTGGAGACCTCAGACTTCAGGCACGATACAAAGTTCTGCAGGGGAGAGTTAGTGAAGTTGGAACACGGTCCGAGTAAACTGTTAGGACTAATACGAGGCACTTGAGAGGCGTTGACAAGCTACCAAGAAATGCAATCCTAACTCTGGTTTTATAAAACATCACAAGGCAATTTTAAAGGAAGGTAGAAAATGAGAGGTTTCAGATTTTCCACTACCTTTCAAAAACCAGGCGGGTGCCAACCATCAAAGGAGTAATGCACTGCACCGCAGAAGACAACGAGAGCCTAACACAAAGATCCTCGTGTTGTATAACACTTTACGGTGTCTCAAGGAAGACGTTCTACTTTGAAATAAGGGGTTTACACAATATGCCCAGCAAATATCTCTGCATTTCTAGAGTCAGCTGAGAAGCAATGGCTAAGCATTCCTTTAAATGAGTAACTTGCCTACTCACGAATACAGCTGTAAAAGATTTATCAGAAATTATCAGGCACAATTTCACTGTTTTCTTCAAAAGCAGCTTCCTCTCCTCCAGACACAAGTTTACCAGAACAATATTGAAAATATCAGTCCGGAATTTCACATGTCCACGTACCTGAACAGCGAACACGTGTTATCCAGAGTAATGCTGAACACTCCGTCTTCCCTGACGCTCTTCTTGTGCACCGTACCTCCAAACACCTTGTTCATCATCTGTCAAAACAGAAATGCCACCATGAAAAAGCGCCACACGATCTCGCACCGCTTTACCCCTCAGCCTGCCCATGACTGACAACAGCTCTAGCTCTCCAATACACGCCAATCTAAGTTTGTCACGATTATCCTCACTTAACGTATCGCTTTGCAAAATGGTTAAGAATTCTCTTCCAAACGAGCCATTGTTCTGCACGGGGTTGGTTCCCTCCTGCCAGCTCACCGGGGATCGCTGCCAGACAACGCGCAGTGCAAATCCACCACGGCAGACAACAGGCAGAGATTTGCAAAATGCTGCGTATCAACGGCGAACATCTACTCGCACTCAGGAAGGTCCCCTCTGTGAGTCCGCGGGGTATCCGAGTTGTCATAAAAAACCAGCTAAGCTGCTGAACAGAAATCTGATTTGTCTGTTCTTTAGCAAAGGGCCCTCGAAAAGGCTGAAAATCCTCAAAAATCTGGCTCCTCAGCCCTGGAGAACCAGCAACCGGAGTCTGTTCCCTCAGCGTTATGTTTGTGACTCTTAGTCATTCTTGCCATCTCAGAGCAGCACAATTCTCAACCAGGTTTTTGCTTTCTAAACCCCCCCCTTGCCCTTTGGAGTTCGGTATCTTCATTTTACATTTCAGAAATCTCAAAGATGTTTTTTCTGTCCTTGCAAATATTACTGGCATCTGAAGAAATATTTCCACTTTCACCCTCCAACTATAACTTTTGGAGATTCAAGGCTTCACTTTAGACCCAGTTTGGCATTATACTCACTGTGCTTGACTGCTTTCAGTCTTTTATAATAAAGTACTAGTGCGTTAATACACACATTTGATTAATTTCTGTACAGCCAGCCTTAAGGAACTCCCCTGCTTGAAGCTAGCTAGCGTGGGTTTCAATTTGCTTGGCATTTTAAGGCACATTTTAATACAAATTTCTTTCCCCTTAGAGCAGGGAGTGCCAACATTGTTTCTGTAATTACCAGCCTTTCTAAAGCAGTTCTTTCCAGCCATTATTCAGCGCCTCTGAAGGCCTACTAAATCACTAACCCTGGAAGAAAACCCAAGATGCACAAGAAGTCACGCATCTAATCCATCCCTTGGCTCCTGGCAAGCCTGTTTCTTCACTGAGCTCAGATCTAGTGGATCACTGCAGGATCACCTCTCAGTCCTAAGGCAAATGTTTTGTGGGAGGGAGGGAGGGAGGAAAGGAGGGAGGGTTTAAGCACTCTTAAGAACTACACTAGAAACATTCCACGCTTGAAAACTAAAGGAAAAACTGCTTGGCTTGTTTAGATGAGGGGCAGAGCCAAGAGAAGAACACGGAGCCCGCTCCGTTTACCACTCAGCACTTTAAATATATCTTTTGCCCATGTGGGGCACACTGTTTGTGTTTGAAAAGCAGGGACTTCAGCAGTTCATCTTCAGTTCGGATCAGAAACGGGACCTAGGAGGGGGCTGGAGACAAACATCTCTCCCAACAGCACCTGCATGCCGTAGCAGATTCCAAGAACAGGTTTTCCTATTGTGAATATCGCCGGGTCGAACCATGGTGCGTCTTCTGCATACACGGAGTTTGGTCCTCCAGATATGATGATAGCTCTGCAGAGGAAAGATAAATAAAACATTAACTCAAATGAAGCGCGTACTTCAAAATCTCTGTTTGCTTTAAACTTTGGCATGGTTTCATAACGCTCTTAGAACTCTACCTATTCTGATATAATTTTAACACGGGTACCCCAACTTACAGCTCAAACTTGCTGTGCCACAGCTGCCAAAACCAGTCGATCCATCGGTTTAAACACGTCAAATAGAAAACATCTTTAAAAATGACTGTATTTTAAATTCCTCATAGCCAACTCTCAACTACGAGAGAAGCAAGATGGCTGGGATCAAACTCAGAGTGTTCGCGTGAAGGTCTACTTCATGATGGTTGTGCCGTCTTGAAGGGGAGCTGCATTTAATAAGCAGACTCCCAAATTTCTAGAGCTGCTGAGGAAACGTCCCTTAGTCCACCCTGACTACCAAGTGAGACAGCATTAGCCACAGGTTCCGAATTAGAAGCCCAATCCATGCAAGCACGTGTGGTCTGAAGTGAACACTGCACACCGTAACAGAGAATTGCATCTCCTCCAAGGGGATGAAAGAGCTTCTGCAAACCAGAACGATTTGCAAGACCACAAACTGCAGAAGCACCAGCCGGCTGGGCAACGCTTTGGCCTCGGCCCCGGATCGAACATGGGTGCACAGACCTTGGACTCCTGTACTGTTTATTTCACGGGGAACATCAAATTTGTTATTCAAAGAAAAAAAAAAACAACACAAAATGGGACAAAGAGAAGTTGCACACTCAAGATTAAACGCATCTAAATAATGCTAGAAGAAAGCTTTATTAGAGCGTTTGTCATGCAAGCACTGACAAAACAGAGTTTTTCTATTCTCAAGCCGTAGCGTGCTCACTTCGGTACCCCTGGCAGAAACAACCAGGCAGTAACGAGCCCACGTGCTGAATGCCACAACTCAGCCGCAGCCACGCAGGGGACCTGCTCCCAGCAGCGCAGGGCACCATCTCCCCGCAGCCCACCGCCACCTCCCCAGCCCGGGACAAGGCGGAGGGCTCAACGGGGACATCTCTGAGGCGAAATGCAGCAGCTGGCGAGGTGGGAGAGGCAGCATTTACTGCTTTGTGTGTGGAGGTCTGCAAGTGAGCTCTGCAACAAGCACACGGCTGCCATGGGGGTAGTTTTATGCTGAACCACCTCGACAACTCGTACCTGCTGTCCACGTACAGGTGCTTCTGTTCGAGTCAGAGATGTGATGAATTTCCTAAGCTCACACACTGCTAGAAAGAAACTGTAGACTCCTAACGCCTGGGGGGGTTACAGCTTCTAGAACCCCATGTACAGAAGCATCTGCTTCATTGCCGTATGTACAGCACGCTACTTGAAGGAAACACAGCCGCACCTACAAACTGGACGTTCTCATGAGCGGTCAAAATAGATATATGCTGCCCCAGCCAAAAAGTAGAGCCTTAAATATCTGGTTTTTTTCCATACCAGTTAAAATCTCACAGAACACAGGAAGGTTATCCAATGTGTCCAAGTATTACAGAAAAAAATTACAAGCTGAGGGTGAGAGAGGAACCTGCATCTTCTCAACTGTCCAGGAGAAATTATAACTCACACAGGATGCAGCTTCTGGAAGTTTTACTGCCACCTCATGTGATTTCTTACAAACCTCCTTGCGCTGGTACGAATATGCCTTTTTCTGGCTTACCTTAAACCGCTTCCAAACCAACCTGGCCTGGCTGTGGACAGCCTCTTTGCAAGGGATTAAAGGCACATCAGGAACCGCGTCAAAATAGCAAAAGCAAAATGTGTGCGTTGATATCCCACCCTCGGGGCTCAGCCAGAGCTCGGATGGTGCCAGAATTCAGACTGACACTGGTGGAGCCACTGACTGCAGCACCTCCTCAGGCCAGGATCTCGTAGAAACTGGTTAACGTTGACATCACGTTTAGATGAAAGGTGTCACTAGAGGTTGTTCTGAAACACTGAGGAGCTGGCTTTTTAAACACAAGATGTAAACGTGATTTAGCAAAATGTTCTGTCTCGTTGTCTGTCTCAAACCTTAGCACAGCTCCTTGGCCCACTCAGTGCACGAGTTGCAGCACGGAAACCTGATGGTTCCCATGGCATGAGGAATATAAACCAAAATCTGTCAGTAAAACCACAAACTTGATTTTACAGCGGTCACTGAAAAAAGGCACCCAACGGTCGGCGTCAGAGTTTGGTGAGCTCTCCTGGATGGAAATGATTGACTAAGGCTGAGGACACGAAGCTTATTGACCAACGTGGGTAACCGATAACCTGAAACCATCACCTAACCTTGAGAAGGGACCTTTTGAATGAAGAGGTTTTGCCACATTTTAGAGCAATTATTTGGAATGACAAGTCCAACAGGTCGAATCATGAGACTGAAGAACCTTCAGCTGTGAAAAGGGGGAAGGTCTTCCCACTCCCCACCTGCACCACTGCAGCCCAGGCTGGAGATAAAACACCATTAGTACCATGGCCCACACCTCAAATCCAACACATGGGAGATGCAGGAATTGTTTTTAAACCAGTAATTAGGTGAGTCTGCCTTTCAAAGGCTTCATTGTTGGAGAATAATGAACCAGATCTGACAAGAGAAGGTAACTTCCAGAACTTCTGAAAGATAAATTCTTCACACAGCAGCTATCCGATAGATCCAGCAGTTCTTGGGCTTTCTGTTCTCAGAAGAGATCGATAAGTTCCTATCTGACTTACTAAAATATCCTGTTTACTGGTTCACTAATTATCATTGATTAGCAAAATGCAATACCACAGCAAAGCGCTCGCTCGTCTGTTGGCGAGCTCAGCTGAGAAGCACACCCCCGGGATTTCTGGATTTGCACCCAACCGACAAGTAAGGTCTTTGATGGTCTGTAGACCTCACGGTATTTATTTTCCCCCCCATGACAGAGAAACATACGCTGGCACGTCTAATAAAACAGGAAAAAAATAAATGCACTAAATAATTGAGACCTTTTGCTGCTGCAAACAACACGTGGTAGTTTAAGTCAGTTTTTTTAGTTGCTTCCCAGAAACAGTTTAGCAGGATTGACCACAACGTTTTCAGCATCGTTAGTTACTGGGGTGGGGGTTGTGTTTGGGGTTGGTTTTTTTAATTAAACTAAGAAAATCATTTTTAGAAACTCACGGGGCTTGTTTTCTTGATTAATAGCTACGCTAGTTCAACAGGTCTCACAGCCAGACCATCCGAATTTTTGGGGATACATCTGTAGAACGCAACCTCTTCAATTCCACTTACCGATGCAAGCGATTAACGTGACACTAAGGCGTTGAGAAGTGAAGATACAAGTTACAGAGCTGCACGAGCATCCCCAGCAAGACTCAGTTACCATCCCCAGACACTACGAGATGGAAAGAACAGGAACACCGAGGCCGAGGCAGCACCGGAGGGGACCTACCGAAACCCTTGCTCCCTGATGGCGAAGGCTGGCGTCTCCAAGGGGAAGATCTCGGACTGGACGAAGAGCTCGCGCACCCGCCGGTCTATGACCTTCCCGTACTGCGCCCCGGCGTCCAGGATGACGACGGCTCCCTCGTAGTGGTGCTGCCCATCCTTGAGCTCTCCTCCGGCGTTCTCCGGCTGCAAACAGGGCTCACGTCAGCACGTCACCGTGACAGAGCGCAGGCTTTAAGCCAGCTCTCTTAAACGACTAACATCTGCTACGGTCGCCTAAAGGTTGATTTATGATGAAAATGATAAAGACCAGCAGAGAAACTTTTAAAAGAAAAAAACCTCTCCCGTTTATGAGGACCAGCAGATGCACTGGCAAGATACAGGGGCTACGCGTTAAAGCAGCACGTCCCTCCCAAGCAGCTACACAGACACGGCATCCCCATCCCAAAAACCATGCACGGTACAAATTAGGGGGAAAAAAATGAAATGCTAATAAGCTAATGAAGGCAGAGCTTTCCATAAATAAGAAGTCATATGCCCTGCTCACCACTCCAGCTTTTTCCATTTCACAGCTCCATATAAAACCCAGCACACCCCCGATAATTAAGAGCATGTGGCTTTGCTCAGGCAAAACAGGACAGCGCAAAGTCAGAAGAAAAATGTTTTTCCCCCATCACACTGCCTCAGACGCTGAACTTTCGCTCCACGTTACCTCCCGGAGAGAAGGAAAAGGAGAAATCGAGAACAAACGTCTCTGCTAAACGAATGATTTGGATGCAGCATTCGAGCAGATCGCACGCGGGTCTCTTTGACCCCATCGCACTTTAATTGGTTGGCCAAGCTCAGCTAAACCTGAAGGAGGGCTAGAAAATGCAAGGACAAGTTTCTCCTTTTAAAAACAGAAATTGTGAGAAGAGGCAGGTACTCCGTGGAAGTGTCCTCATCCAAGAACACGAACACAACCGCGCTGTAAGACACCAAGAAATGAAGGCGGAAAAATGTCTTCTGCTTAAAGAGGTTTCTTGCTTTGGGGGCAGCTCTCCCTTAACTTCAAGCGTACGCTGCTTCCTTGTCAATTTAGTTTGAAGGAAAGACTGGGAAGGGTTTCACTTCTGCAAACGCTGCCTCAGAACACATCTCGAAGCTCAGGACCGCTCCAGGTTTTGCTTACGGCACGCTGGAGTTGTTGCTCTGCATGTTCACATCCTTCGAGCCAGGGCTCGCAGGAGGCTCCCCCCACTGTGGGTCAGATCATCCCCCCCGACACCAACCACGGCTCATCCTGCTGGGACACCTTCTCCCCAACAAATACTCGGCAAAGGCTGCTCTGGAGCTTTCCTCCTCAGTCGCCACAAGACACCTCAAAGAACCGTCTTCAAGTTAGTCAAGGCAGCAGGCGAGCGCACTGGAAACCGCTCAAGTTTACGCTGTCTGGAGAAGGTTTTATCTAAATTAAAGGACATAAGCAGGAAAAAAAAAAAAAATACTGCTAAATCCCTCAAAAGCCTAAATCCATGTTAGGGTCAGTTACTTAATGTCCTTCCTTCAGCTGGCAGCTGCATGGGGAGCTCTTAATGACTTTTTAGTCTTGGGTTACGCAACCCAAAGGGCACAGGCTGGAGGACAGCAGCAGCAGCAGCTCTCCAAACCCTTGGGCAGGTGGAGAGGGGCCACCAGAATCGTCTGTCCTGACAGGGAGAGGGAGGGAACCTCTCCGGGCATTTTCACCTAGCGATTTCTAAACCAGCAGTTCCTGCGAGAAAGAGCGACATCCTTATTCTCTCCTGATCCCATCTCATGGCACACGCTGCCCCTCGCAGTGATATTTCTTCTTACAAGTCTTTGGTTGTTTTGGAGCACGAGCTGTAGCTTGTGCCATGAGCTCCGCAGCCCTCTCAGCGCCTGAGATTGTGCACTTCCACCTGCAAGAGACTGTGGTGGGACACGAGCAGTCCCTTCCAGCACCCCGGGCAAGCCAGGGGTGCACCACCAGCCCTTCCACGGATGGGTCCCACCTGCCAGCAGCGCTCCTCATGCGTCAGACCCTGCAGACCATCCCTAAGAACCCACAAAAACGAGTATGGAGAAGGAAGCCCAGCTCTGTGAAGGCAGCTTTTACATTTTACAACAAAAAAAAAGGCTAAGCCGAAGCTTAGCTGG
>WEIS01070890.1:5654-17863 GCA_013389965.1 Todus mexicanus
GAGGGGTTTCCAAGCCTTGGAGATGTGGTGCTGAGGGACACAGGGTAGTTCAGGTCTTGTCAGTGTTGCGTTAACGATTGGACTAGATGATGTTAAGGTCTTTTCCAATCTAGGAAATTCTGTAATTTCTGTGAAATAAAACTGTTTTACTGGTACATAAAAGGTAGTTATCAGGTGTCCTGACACACACAGTTGAAAATTAACCCAAACTTTTCCAAGAATACTTTTCCAGGTGTTTGCTTTTACAGACATATATTTTGTAATCTGGAATTCATCCAGATGGTGGGCAGGAATTGATGAGCATGGGATGCATCACTCACCGCACGTGGAATTCCAGGTGTAGACTCCGATGGGTCCCAGGAAGGTCTGGTAGGGATTGCTGACTGCATTAGTGCAGGTAAATCCGGAACTCAGAAGGGAACTAAGTAAACTGAGAACCAGAATGACAATAATCGCAACGACCAGGCTTTTCGTCTTGGTGCTTTTCAGGTTATCTGCAACTGAAACACAGCAGCTCAGTGTTAATAATCGGCATTCCCAGCACAGCCTGGTGGGCTTGGGTGACCTTATGACTTATTGACGTGGTTGGAATTAAAAGCTAATAACCAGCTGATCTGTAGAGACAGGGGTGTAGAAGAAACAGTAGGTTTGGATTCAGCACGTGAACCCAAATCCAAAATGGGCTGGAGGTACATTAGGCTGAAATAAGTCCATGTCTGCTAATCCTGCAGGCATATAAACCTCCTAGGCATCCGGTTGGGTAGTAAAACTCTCTTCCTTAATACTTCTTTATATGGCCTGACAGAAATTTTATGCTTAAATCAGAGAAAATCAGGTGCTCTTCTGCCCATCACTCCTGAGATGTTTGGTAACTTCTACAGGTAACTATTTAAAATTTGTTTCCCAAAACTTACTTCCTCCTAATACAGCAGCAGTCCCCTCTGTATGGAATAAATCTGACATGGGGAAAAGCTTCTAAGAGTCCCATAAAGCTGTTAGCCTGGAAGGGCCAGGTGTATTTGTAGGACAAGCATAACTACCCAGGGTCATTCGTGGACAGATGAGGCACAGTTGAGCTGCTGCTGATAGAATCGTAGACCGGATAGATCATAGACTGATCTCCTGACTAGATCTGTCTCTTCCACAACCAGCAGAAAAGAAATAATTGTTGGAGGCAGCACTTGCTCCCTTCTTCTGGAAGAAATAGAGCAACTCCTGCTTTGTTCTCACCTGCTCTCAAGGTCTCCACTCCTGAGGCCACAAGCCAAAGAGTTCTGCATCTTAACATCGAGCATCCTGGCATCCCACCTTTTTCCTCTAGCTTACGGTTGATGCCTACAGATTGTTGCCAGATGTACATTCTGTAGCTACAAGCATGGGTGGCCGTACACACATGGCACACGTAGTTAACTCTTCCAGGACTGTAACCAATTTTATTGATTTTGCCTCAAATCCTTCTCATTATTTGCTATGTCATGACCAGTAAGAGATACAAATGCCAATGCAGTATATCCAAACTGTCATTGCAGTATAGCTGCATTGAAATACTTTTATTTTCAATTGGAAGTTCGAAAAGGCAGCTATAATGTGCCCGTGGCTGCCTTACCCCATGTCAAAAGCCACAACAATATTTTCAAGCTCTGTTCCAACGGGTGTTATGAAGATTGGCAGCCGTCTGTAGGAAAACTTCTTTTTTCTGCTGCTTTTAATGCAAAGCCATTACGCTAAGTGTTGGGTTAGGGCGTAAACTGGAGAAATCACAGCAGTAAAAAATAGTGCGAGAAAACCCCACGTAAAAAGAAAACAGACACTCATTGCAAAGAGAAGCACTAGTGGAAATAAATGAAATGGAGCGCTACCCTCTGCTTTCATATAATATTCCTGGTAGGAGTTCATTTCTGTTTGAGGAAGTGGCAGGTAAGGATGTTTTATGGAAATGAGATGGAAATTGAAGCAATTCTCCAGGAAGAATAGGAAAGGCAGGTGTTGAGGAGACATCACCCAGACAAATGGAAGTGAGCGTGCTGCTGGTGGTGCCATGTGCTTGTGCTGAAGCAGCCTTACTGCTTGGGCACGGCTGAGGTCAAGAAATAAGTCTGGAGCTGAATCAGGTTCGTGTGATTTCCCTGTGGCAGCCTCGCTTTATATTATCCCTCGGAACATCTCCAGAATTGACTGGCTACATCTATTGCGGCCCTTAATTGATCTTGTCTGTCTCTGACAGTGATCTGCAGGTTAGGGGAGGTGATTTTCACAGACTCTGGCTGTTATAAGCCCGTCTGCAACAGCACAAGGCTAAAGGATTAAAGTAAGAATGATGGTTTTGTGGTGGCAGGGTTGAAATAATCTACAGTAGCTGATCTACCAGAATGGGATCCATAATAACCTACAGCTGGAAAACCCCTGCATCAGTATGAAATGCCCTGCTTCTAAAATGAACGCAGAGAATTTTACCTTCATTAGTCTCTCCTCAATTTCCTATATCTTATTTATTTATGTTATCTTTAAATCTTTAACTCTTGTACAGTTGGATAGAATTTCCCAAATTTTTACCAACCTGGATGTGAACGACATCCAGCCTGGATATCTTTTCTAAGCAGTGCTGAGCTCGCAGCTTTTATGAGGTCTACGATCACTTATGACACACAGTGAATTGTTCATTTTTTTAAAAAAATAATAATAAATAACAATGAGAGAACCAAATTGGAGTTCCACTTGGCTTTCTGCTTCTCAGGAGATCCCGCAGCATATCTAGAGCTGATGATCCCATTAATGAAGTTCCAGCAATTTTCAAGCATTTGTCATGTATTTTACCAGTTAGAAAGTTAATCAATTCCCCTCTGCTCCAGCAAATTTCAAAGCCTTCCTCGTGCGCTGTTGGCCGTGGTGGTTGCCAATAGTGGGATAAATCCTGACTTTACAGGACTCTTCCTGCAGATCTCTCACGATTTTTACATGTTTGACTTGGAAAAAGCAAAGCTGTAAATGAGCTCTTTTACAGACCGTTACATTCATAGGTGCTTCGTTTCTGAGCCAAACCATTAAAACAGCTAATGAAGACTCTGAGGACTTTAGTTATTAAATAACCCGATCATTCTGTTCATCCCCAGAGCCTCTGAAGTAGTCATATTGATTTATTGCTCTATTAAGGTCGTTCGTGGCAGTTTATTAAAGAGGTTACCCTGAGCAGGCAGTTCATGCGCTGTACGATCAGAAACCATGTTCCTTTGTTTGTCTTTCACCTTTACGCTTGAAAATTTCTTTGCAACGTTGTGGTTTCCAAAGGTATAGTTACTTAAGGATAACATCCAAGGAAAGACATTTACTGTCGTAGGAAGACCTGGCTATTTGAATTTAAAACCAGCATGTATGCAATTCTGTGAAGCATTTTTCCTATTCAAGAACGTATAGAATCCTGCTCAATACAAAATGTGACAATCATGCCTTGTAGAGAGCCCAAGAATTAATTTAAAATCAGTTCTTTTCATCTTGGATACGTGCCCAACCGAACTAGTGAGGGATGCGGGCAAAGCCGTATTTAGACTATTCACAAATCATCACTTTCTTTCAGCAGCTGTTGAAAGCAACAAGCAACTCCTGAAGCTCCCTCATTTTGTTCATCCCTAAATGGCTGATACGTGAGAACTGAGAGGAAATTTTGTTAACGGTAAGCACAGAAATGGTGTGAGCAGCAGGAGCAGGGAGGGGATTATCCCCCTGTGCTCAGCTGGGACAGTTTAGTGTGAGGAAGAGGAGGCCGAGGGGAGACCTCATCGCTCTCTCCAGCTCCCTGAAGGGACATTGCAGAGAGGTTGGTGCTGGGCTCTTCTCACAGGGAATTAGCGCTAGACCCAGAGGGAGTGGTTCCGAACTGCAACAGGGGAGGGTTAGACTGGATATTGGGAAAAAAAAATTCCCAGCAAGAGTAGTCAGCTCCTGGAATAGGCTGCCCAGGGAGGGGGTTGAATCCCCATCTCTGGACGTGTTTAAAGGGCGTTTAGATGTGGTGTTGGGGGAGGTGGTTTAGGGGTGACCTTTGCAGAGTAGGGTTAATGGTTGGACTTGATGATCCCAAGGGTCTTTTCCAACCTCAAACATTCTAGGATTCTAAATCTGCTGGGGGGAAAACCATCACCACCTCTGCCAAAATGCAGGTAGACCATGCAAAGAACCAAAATCCTGTACTGAGGCAAGTGTTCTGTGAGTGCCTGTTGTTAATCGCAATTAAAATCTATCGGATCGTACTGCCCAGATCCTTGGCATTGGTTGTGTCAGATGCTGGGTAGACAAAGATAAGACAGATTCCTGAATTCCTGCCAGGCTGAGTCCTCACCCGGCAATCAGCTCTCTATAGGTGGACTCCTGGCTTCACATGGAGCCTTATTAAAATGGGCAAGAGCCTGAGCATGTGGCGCAACATTTGGGACTTGAGCCAACTGGCATGGGGAGATGTAATCATAAATAAACTCTTTTTATTGATGCATATTTTATAGTTGCATATTTACTCTTCTAAAACTGACTGTGATTGTTCGGATGTGACTGTAAATAAGCCGGTTCGAATGACTGAGGATTTTGTATTTGTCACGTCATGATCTCTGTATGTGCTGGCAAATTTACAATTCCTAAATTGAACTGGGAAAAGAGCGAGGAGATGGGAGCCATCTGGAGGCTTAGGTCTGCTTGTGCTCTACCTTGGTGGCTCCTCTGGGATGGGGCATCTTACAACAAGCCTGCCAGAAAGAAAACCTTTCTTAAAGTATTTATATTTCAAAATTGTTTGAGCTACCCTTCCCAATTTTCGTTAGGTTTCTTTTGAGCTGCCTTTTTCACTTTCACACGTGGGTATCAGCTTTATTGCTCTGAGCTTGGTGAGACAGCAAGGTACGGAACGGGAGCGTGAGTCCTTGATCTGTGCAACAGCTTTCAGGCTTATCTACCCTTGGGCGTTGTGAACGCTTTTCCTCACATCAGCAGAGCTGCTTGAGCACAGAATTAAGCAAATCTTTGCTGAGCTAAGTGAAATTAGTGTGAAGACCGTGGGTTGTACTTGGTAGGCATAATTTCTTGTTTCTGTTTTGGCTTTTGCTCATGTTTTACTTCCCATGCTACGATTTTTCACGCTTAACTTTCTCCAAGGCTGCTCTAGGGAAACCTCCTCCTGCCCTTCCCCTTATTTGTTAGCTTTGTTTTATTCCCATGAAGCATCCCTCCTCCCTTATCTCTCAGTTCTTTCGTCCTCCTTAGCTATTTAACCATTTTTACGCTTTCTTCTGTAATTTTTCTACCATTGAGGATAAATACCAGGAACTGCAGGTGCACAAAAGGTAAGATCTGTTGAATATCAGCATAAGATACGGTTTATTTTCTATCTACTGGATGGTTGTTGAAATGTGGTTCTAATAACCTTGTTTCCAAATCTCATCTCAAGAGTCTTTTTCAGAAAGACACAATGATGTCAACCGAAAACTGCCCATTGGGTGGGAGAAGAAAGGCCTTACAGCATTGCTTGTCATCTTTTATAACATATTTCACAGTCTAGCATAAGAAAAAAGGACTAAGTTCTGAAAATACCAACCAAATGATGAAGTTTGACAACACCACTTAAAAAATGGAGTGAGGTGTTCTTTATGGAAGAAATAGAAGGAATATTGTCATTAATGTGTAGGTCCAGCACATGCATAAACACCATGTCTACTTAAATTATTGTTTTACAGGTTTTGTTCTTTTCCCTTCAGCAGCTTCATAAAACCTCTTCAAAAATAAAGTGACGTTAATTTGATAGGTGGCTAAAGGTTTTAGATCAAACAATTTAATGTAATGAAATTTAAACAACAACAAAAATAAACCCTGGAAAGAGAATTAGGTTTGTAGTCATTTAATACATCAGGAATGGAATGTTACTTTCTGTTCCTTGCTGAAAGCTTCTGAAAATTAAAATCAATTTTACACCAAGTTTCCTTTTTGTTTTGGGGGGTTTTTTTGGTATTTTTGCCTTTTTTTAAGGTACAGGCTGAGACCCGTGGTATTTCGAAGAAGTTGCTATTGGCAAGAGAGTCATATTATCATTTGAATTGGCACCTCAATACCAGAAAGACAGTGAGGTACTGGAGCACGTTCAGAAAAGGGCAACTAAGCTGCTGAAGGGCCTGGAGAACAAGTCCTATGAGGAACGGCTGAGGGAACTGGGGCTCCTGGAGGAGTTCCCATCCCTGCATGGGTTTAAAAGCCGTGTAGATATGGTGCTTGGGGACATGGCTTAGAGGTGGACTTGGTAGAGCAGAGTAAGTGGTTGACTTGATGATCTTGAAGGTCTTTTCCAACTTAAATGATTCTAATTGTCATAGAATCACAGATTGGTTTGGGTTAGAAGGGACCTTAAAGGTCATCTCATTCCAACACTCTTGCCTTTGGCAAGGATGCCTCCCACTAGACCAAGTTGCTCAAAGCTCCGTTCAACTCAACCCTGAACCCTTCCAGTGATGGAGCATCCACAGCCTCCCTGGGCAACCTGTGCCAGTGTCTCAGCACCCTCACAGTGAACAATGTCTTCTTCAAATCTAATCTAAAATCGGTTTTAAAGATATTCTTGTTCTCATTTAAATCACAGATTACTACAAGAACGAGCCATAGCTCCCGTGTCCATCACCTGCATGAGCAAGAAGACACCATCCATTTCCAGCCGTAACACCACTCACCTTGGAAGGTACTTTCCGAAACCTGAAGACCCGCGTCGACGAACTGTTCACAGGTACCACTAAAGAGTCCGTAGGTGAGACTGACGGTAGCGCTGGAGTTTGTGCCGGAAAAGCGAACCTCGCTACTCATCCAGTGCTGGGTCGCCAGCACAACGCAAATGGTCACGAAAGAGCAAGCACAGGTCAAAAAAGCGGATGCAAACATGGTCGTTTTTTTTCTGGATGGCATTTTGTCAGGCAGAGCTTTCCCACTGCTTCAGGGGATTTTCTTCTCTTTCGTCGTGCTTAGCATGAGGTTGTTTCCTTCTCCTTCTCCTCGCTATCTGGGATCTGCTCCCTGCGCTGGCAGAAAGTTACCCTGGTAAACTTTAAGCGAACACCAGCGGTAATAAAAATGTAAAATAATTGAACTTTGGTCGGGAGAAGAGGTGTTGCCATAGCTACAACAAAACCAGCCTGGCAAAGGCCAGGAGGAACCGTCGGCAGATGATTTATGGTTGCCTCGCCAAGCTGTAGCTGTTTGGATCGCGACCCTGGAGACGTCTTCTTGGGCCTTGCTGCTTTCAGGGTCCTTGCTGCTCTCTAACGAAATTTTCTGGCCTGTTCTTGCCTTTTCTGGTGAAAGGTTGATAACCCGGCTGGAAAGAATTTTTGCTAAAGCTGTGTCTAACCTGTAACTAATGCGTTATGGTCAAGAGCAATAAAACGTTCGTTCGCTGTTCAAATTCCCTGCTTGCTTAGCAGCTACCCAACTATTTCTTTTGAGAGCTCTTTTAAATTCTTTATGCTCTCTGTGAAAGCACTGGGTTGGTCTATCTACTGTCTGAGGTTCTATCTGCTGTCTGAGGTTCTATCTACTGTCAATGGATTATTTTCTAAGAGCGAGCTCTAATTCTTCATTTAATTCCATCTATTTTCATGCAATAAATCCCTTCCTTTTTTTTTTTCTTTGACCTTTAGTTTTTTGACAGGGAGGAAGCAAATACCTTAAATAGAAATTAATTTCAATGAAATTAATGTTACGGGTATGTAAAGGGAGCAATACACAAGAAAAGATTGTTCTAGGACTGTAAAGCGTGATAATATATTCTTCTGTTCTGCCCAAATTAACCTTAACAAAGAGAAAAAACAGTAACAACATGATATCAAACAGAACATACATTGCTTCAAGAGAAAACTGAAGCCAAATTCCTAGAATTTGAGGTAAATGAAGCACCAGGGTCCCCATTTTATTTGTGTGAAATCTGAACTGTCAATTACTAATCTATAGTTAGGACAAAGTAGCAGATTCCATTAGCTTTTATTTCTGTTAATTATAATGTCGTTATTCCATGTTAGACTTAATTAACCTTTTGAAAGCAATGCCTTTCACCAGTGCTGCTAAAGCAACCTGGTGAACTATTTTCCTGAAGCTTGACTGGTTTGTGCTGTAAAGACATTGAGAAAACGAAGTTCTATCAATTTAAAGTGGCAAAGAATTCCTTGGGAGGAGAAAATACCTCTTCTGTAATGCAGTTATTTTATTGTAATGCAAACATTCTGGTTCCTTGATTCAATACTTTAAAGCAGTAATCGCATTTAAAATTGGCCTATTTTATTTCTGATCTTTTAAATGATTTGGCCCTACGTATTTTTAGCATTTGTTTTCCAAATTATACGGGACTTCAGTGACGCTTTCGATGTCGTTGCTTTGAAGATTTCATTCATAAATAATTTATACGTCTCGTATACGTATCTAACACATGTAGCAGAGCAGAACTCTGTCAGTATATGATTTTAACACCAAAGAGCAAAAGGGAAACTTTTCAGCCTTTCCAAAGAGATAAGGAACAAGAGCCCCGCCTCTCACTTTCTGTCCAGTGTATCAGTTAAACTTTAACTACAGCACGATGGATGAGCTTTATCAGACAGAGCCACCTCCACAGGTTTATTAATCCAATAGTTGTGTTTCCCGATTAGCTGCGTACAAAGAGCATAGTCCAAGAATTTATAGCCCGAGAGTATATTTTAATAAAGCAAGGCGAAAATCCGCCTGCCTGACATCAGCTCTGTGTCATCAGCTGCGCTGCTTGTCCCCTGCGAAATACATTTTTAACCCCCTATATATTAAAGAATTGATACTTGTCTCAGTACTAACAGAATAAATTTTCAGCTGCTGCTCAGTGGTCCTCCTCTGACAGGCTTGAGAGAACCAAATTGCCGTGAACTGAGCACCCACGCCTTTAAAAATGCCAAATACCGGAGACGAAGAGCTGCGATCGATAGCCCTTGGTGCCTTTCTAAGCCATCCTATTCAATTCTATTTAGTTTGCAGTGACTCAGCTCGAATGTTTATGGCTCAAATCGTTGGAACTCTCCTGCAGCCAGGGGAATTGCTCTGTAAATGAGACCGTCATTTGCCTCCTCCTTCCCTGCCACCTTGAAGTCAATCTGTTCTTGCCGACGGTGCAATTCCTTGTGCTGTTTTTTTNCACCTGTTCCCCCAGCACTGCCAGGGCACCACTGCCCCGTGTCCCTCAGCACCACATCTCCACGGCTTGGAAACCCCTCCAGGGATCAGGGGGACTCCACCCCTGCCCTGGGCAGCCTGGGACACGCCTGGGCAACCCTTGACAGCGGGCAAGAAATTGTTCCTCAGCTCCAACCTCAACCTCCCCTGGCTGGGGCAACTTGAGGCCGGTTCCTCTTGTCCTGTCACTTGCTACATTGGAGAACAGATGACAAGATCTTCGAGCTGCACTTGGCCTCAAAAGGAGTTGAGAAAGCCTCACGTGAGGCATAAGTACGCGCAGCATCGCAGGATTAGGCCATGCATTACCAATGTCACCTCCACCTTTTCTAAGATGGATAAATGGTAATTGAAACAAATGATTATAAATCTGTTATAGAAATCTGCGTAAGAACAAGATTGATTTTCTTATTATCTTTTTTCCCCTGGGTGGCTCTGCAGGCAGCGTTCTGGGAGGTGATGGAATTAGGGATTTGTTTATGCCTTTTGGACTGGGTGAGGGAAATCGGATAAAGCCTCATGAATTTTAGCGTAGCTGGAGATTAAGGATTTGAAAGGCA
Organism: Todus mexicanus; assembly: GCA_013389965.1. NCBI lineage: Eukaryota > Metazoa > Chordata > Aves > Coraciiformes > Todidae > Todus > Todus mexicanus. The sequence continues at coordinate 15,419 of WEIS01070890.1, forward strand.
AAATTATAGCAACAACTGGTTGGGGGAAGTGAGAGGGATGGAATCACAAGGATTTAAGAAGAAGATCTAAACATGAGGTGGAACTTTACTTTAAGGGCGACAGAGCAGTGGCACAGGCTGCTCAGAGAGGTGCTGGAGTCTCCATCTCTGGAGACATTCAAAACCTGCTTGGATGTGTTCCTGTGTGACCTTCTCTAGGTGAACCTGCCTTGGCGGGGAGGTTGGACTTGATGATCTCTAGAGGTCCTTTCCAGCCCCTATCATTCTGCGATTTTTCTGCCTCTCTATCTTGTGAGCTGGATTTGTACTGTTTCATGTTCAGATTTCGTTCTTCTCTTGCTCTGACTTTTTTTACAGCACTATTGAAAAAAACCCAACAAAAACCCACCACCCAAACATGTTTTAAATGTTGTTTGGATTTCTTCCCAGAAAGTGACTAAATCTTCTCAGCTGAGAACTCCATCACCAGATAGCTATTGATCTCGAAGCTCTAAGGTTGGTATTGGAGTGACAGGCAAATATTGTGCTGCCATCAGCTCCTCCGGAGCAGTGTCCCTTTCCCATGAGCAGTCAGCAGGAACAGTGACTGCTGGTTTCTATCTGGGAAGAAGAAAAGGTGGAAGATTCCAAAGCCAACCACAGTCATGTCAATGGGAATGCAATGAGCAAAATCCTGATTTAAAACAATTGCCCGTTGCAAAATCATTCCTCAGTTCTACCATGACGCTTCCTCAGATCCACCATGAAATTTCCTCAGTTTCTCCTACAAGGCCAGGCTGAGAGAATGGGGGTGTTCAGACTCGAGAAGAGCAGGCTCTGGGGAGACCTTATTGTGGCCTTTCAGTGATTAAAGGGGGTCTAGAAGAAAGATGTGGACAATCTTTATAGCAGGGCCTGTTGTGACAGGACAAGGGGTGATGGCTTGAAATAAAAGAGGGAGGATTTAGACTAGATCCAAGATTAGACTAGATTTAGACTAGACCTTTAGACTTCAAGAGTGAGAGAAAAAAAAAAAAAAGCCTTCTGGCCTTGGAAGTAGAAAATATGGCCAGTGCAATATTTTTATTTAAGGAAATACGGTTTTGAAGTTGCATCATGGTTTGTAGTGTTTAGAAGTAACCCCGGAGGTGGAGATGGAGAGAGGAGCTGGTGGAGCAGGCTTCAGTTTATTGCAATTTCTGTAACAATTATACAGCTATGTCATCTTGAATACTTAAATATATCCCTAGATACTAATAATTTTAGATTCCAAGCGTAAATTCTTCGACAAATACCTCTTTGAAGTCCTTAAATTAGCTACCGCTAGGACGTTACAAATTCTCAGTGCTTTTTGCCCAATTATCCTTACTTTAAAGAGTTTTCCCTGTATTTTTCGGCTAAGACGTATTTGTGGTCACAGAAATCACGTGTCCACACCTGTGATTTGCTGAGCTGCCTCTGATTGTCTGAATTCTCCAGTCCATTTCCAATTTGTGTTCCAGAACATCAGTAGAGAGAAACATCTACTGTGCTGCCACCAAGGGTTTGGTGGCCATGTCTCCGTAAATGTGGAAGCCTGGTAAATATGTGGAGGGGTTTTGATGAAGCGAAGGAAAGCGGTAGAATTATACTCGGTATCGTAGGTTTTAACACGATTATAGGTGCTCCTCCTTGAAATCATTCCTCTTAAGACTGTGACCGCACATTATAGTTTTTTGGGGGGTTTTAGAGGCACTGCACAGAAAGTCAAACTTAATTTCATCTTGCGTGGTGCTATCAAGTTCACTCTCATGCTGGAATAGCTGGAATAAATTATTGCTATTCAAATATTGCCTATTTCCTATAATTTATTTCTCGAGCTTGAAGTAGAGCAGATACTTTTCATAACAGTGAAGTGACTAGAATTGCTTATGGGAAAGTTTCTACCGACTCCACTGGACTAAGGTTACTCTCGTAGTGCAAAATAAGGGCTGAAGGTGCTGAGTCCTGCCAGAAGCTGTCGGAGGTCCTGTGGCTCCTGTGGCAAATTGGAAGCAAGGGTGAAACGGTTGCCAAAGAGCTGACATTTCTGAGAATGTATTTGATTTGTGATGGAAAGTAAGGAAAAGACAGATGACCAGTGGACTGTGAGACAGACAAAGAAAAATCGCTGTTGGAGCTCGATTGGGCTAAACATTTATAGTTTTCTTGTTTTGGTTTTTTATTGGGGTTTTTTTTTGCCACAGCACTTCAGTCTTCCAATTTCTTAAATTTATTTTCTGATGAAGCAAGTGACCTCTGTGAATGTAGCTAAATTGCTTCAACCCCCACAGCAGCTTTGTTTTTTATCCTCTCCCATTTCTCACCAGACTAAATCCTCCTCAGGCCTTGTCTGGAGAGCCCTGAAAATGGGTTTAAAGATGCAGCGTTCTCCAGATTCCCAACTCCTAGACTTTGTGGAGTATAGAGGGCTGGAACCCCTCTGCT
>WEIS01070898.1:1316-15942 GCA_013389965.1 Todus mexicanus
CGAGCTGAGTGTTGAAGGTTGAGCTTTAGATTACTGGGTTTGGGAAAGATGCCAGATTTGAATGGAATTAATCTGGGATTAGTGAAATGGCTCCAGCAAGTTGATTTATTCTAAAAAGAAAAGCTATTCAGGAAACCCCAGTGATTAAAAAGTGCTAGTAGAAAAAAATCTCATTCAGGTAGCTTCTCATATTTCAGGACTCTACCTGAAGGGTTTTTTTAATGAGTAATTAGTTCCAGAATTTCTGCACATCTGCACTTTCCTATATCCTTTCCTTTCCTGGCAGTCGTGTATAATAGTTTTCAAAGCCTCGGGGAGGGATTGTTTGTCTTTAATGGACAGACCAGAAGCACTAACAGCCTGCAGCCAAATGACCCAAGGTCATTTGGTAAGTGCACTCCCATTTCAAAGTATTTTCATCACAGAGAAGGTCCTTACTTGCAGCTTTAAGATAGATGTTAGTGTAATTTGCTTATTTACTTTCTTCTGAACCCCAGCAAAGGCTGTGGTCTGTTGTCTAGCCCCTCTTTGAGGCCTGCTGTAAACATACTTAGTACAGTGCAAAGCCTCTCAAAACAAGCAGCTTTCCAGCATAGCCTCCGACGGAGGGGGCTGCGCTTTGTGTTTGTGTGACTGTGCATGTAGGTACAGATCGGGGTAGTCGGTGTTCAATGGGCTGCGAGCTTGTCTGTATACATCCACTCAGGCATAAAATCAGACTGACATAAGCGGTACAGCAAACAAGCCAGAGCTATTTTTGAAACCGCAGAAGAGGCGAGGAAAGAGGCAAGGTGATGAAAATTCTTTCCAGCCCAATTAATGTAGCTGCACTAACCCTTTGTGAGTTGCTCTGGGGATGGGGTTGGGGACCCACTGGGCTCACGTGGAGGAAGGGAATATATGCTTCTATTGCGGGGTTTTGTTTGGGGTTTTTTTTTTCTATAAGCAAAATGTTCATTTTTAGTGAGTGGTTTGTTCTGAGTCTGTGGGATGGTGTTCTGGGGATGGCAGTGCCAAGAGCGGGGCGTCAGTAGGGATGGGAGAGTGCGTCTTTCTGAGAAGGGCTGGGAAGAGCCACCTGACAGGCTGTTAGCCATCACACAAGTGTTTTGCATTTTTTCAGATAAGCATCTGCCACAGGGGCTCTGTGTGCCAGATCAAGTTGTCAGAAATACTTTGCTAGAGCCATAAGGGCAGTGTATAAACCCAGGGTTCTCCAGTGAGTTATGTTGCTGTGACAATAACAGGGTTTGATCTTTGTGTTGTTGGGGAGCGGTGTGAAGGTGGGTCTTTCATACAGCTTACTTAAAACTGAGANGAATTAAGGTTGATAAAACAGATGGCTATGCAGTAGATTTCAAGAAACCAGCATGGCTTATGAGGAATGGGAAATTTGGGGAACTAGTGGTTGAACCTCTGAGATAAGAGGTTGCTTTTTGATTTTTTTTTTTTCATCCCAGTCCTGCAGAGCTATGGTGATGAGAGGATGTGGGTTCCCTTCCTATTCTCCCTTCAGGCATTAAAATTGTAATTCAGCTGACTTCTCATGGTAGGGTGGGACTAGCATGTAATGTTTGGTTGGTGAGAGAATGACTGGCTTATTTTTATGTTCAAGTGCATGCAATTTTTCATTACTACGATTCTGGCTGTTGTGTTTGCTGTTCCCTTCCCCTTGAACTGTTCTACTGCTTTAAGGTGAAAGTCTTCCAAGTAGGACTGTCTGCCGGGCACTGCATATTGTGTTTGAGTGGAGCTGGCAACATAAATGTGAGTGAAGACAGGAAACACCTACTCCACCTAGTTTGCAGTCTCTTAAACTTGCAGGTAGATGCAAGTTGAGTTTGGGAGACTGTAAGAGAACAAGGAGATCTTACTTTTTTCTTCTGGACAGCCTCTCTCTCTTTCACTAATTGCAGTGACAGGTTTGGCTGCAGGTCTTACATTTACCCTAAGTTTTAGTGTGATTTCTCTTTGAGCAAAAAGCATGTTTGGCATTCCAGGTTCTCTGAATAGACACGTGGGGGAACGCATTTCTGCCTCTGTTTTGAACCAAAATGGTCGTACTAAGATCTCATTCCGTTATCATCTTGAACCATCACAAAACAAATACCAGCATGATATAGCAGTAGATTTATTCTTCTTTTTCCCAAAAGCAGCGTTAGGGCTCAACAAACCGACATGTAGTGTACAGGCTTTCCACTCCCCTTTCCTCTTCTCCCCGCCCCTTTCCTCCTCTCCCCTCCCTTCCCTTCTCTACCTCCCCTCCCTTTTTGCTCTGTCTGACTTCTTCAGGGCTGAATGCTGCTGCATCAGAACCAATTCTTGGTCTCCTGGAAAAGTCCACAGTAAGGCCAGTCAGTTGGTAAGGACTTTTTTTCTCTCTTCCTTTCCCACCCCTCCTCCCAAATAATTTATTTCTTCTCAAGCTCTGTGGATCCTGTTTTCCATGGCTAGATTTCTTCTGTGTTGAAATAGTCTGGGAATGTCTATAAGGAGGAAAAAGGAGAGGATTACTTGGAAGCCCATCTGCTTTTCACTTGTTTGAAAGAGGTGAAGTAAGTGCATGCAATCAGTGTTTATCAGTATTCAGCTAATAACCTTTCTTCTCTCAGTAAGAGGCTGGTATTTGTATTTGTAACTCGTAGCTGAAATTGTCTCTGCCTTCCCAGGGTTCTTGTCTCATGATGTTCAGATTTGGATTTGAGTTTAACTAGTTACTTGCCCATGTTGAAGAGAGTAAAAGTAAATTTGCTTGTGAAATATGCACGATGTTACGGTTTCATAGCCTTAGAAGAGCTGTTCTCTATTTCCAGTGTTTTGTCTTTGGCTTTTCTGCTGGTTTTGACATTTTCTTTGCTCCTGGTGATTGAATAATCTATGCACTAGTGCCTGTTAATCTGGAGGAGAAAGTGAGTAGAGAGACACTTGTCATCTGAGGGAAGTGAGGCAGTCACTTTATGCTGCTGGAGATTAAAATCTCCTGCAGCGGCAGCCCAGGTGCCTGCCCCAAGAATGACAATGCAAAAATACAGAGACGTGCTCCACTGGAGGAGAGATAAGTAAGTTTTAATATGGTAGAGATGTGAGAAAGGGCAGTCAAATTAGAGAAGTGCTAAAAAGGAGTTTTCTTTTCAAAACACTTATACTTGACACTTGTATCATGGAATACTGCAGTGAAATGTCCACTTCAGTTTGAATGTAACTTCTTTGGTACAATAATAGATTTTTAATTTTTTAGACACTGTGACTGAAGGAGAAGGAATTTAATATGATCAAGGAGCAGCTAGATCGCCTTTCTTTTTTTCCTTCCAACAGCTTCAAGTTGGTCTATCTGAAGAAGTGATCTCTAAATACTTGAATTTACTTCAATTTAGACTAGTAAGAGAGAAATCTTAAAGGGTGTTGCTTTGGTGCTGCCTCTCTGCAGGTAATAGAGGTTATACTGGAGGGCAGGGGAAGGAATAGGATCATTTCTACAGGCTGTTCTAGCCAAAGCATTCCTTGAAAGGGAGAGAGAAAGGCTGTGATATTGGCGTGCTTTGATTTGGTTCACATGACCTTTTTTTTCCTTTTTTTTTTTTTTATTCTTTTATAAAAAGCACAGTCCTGTTTGTGGACTCTGCTCTGTTTTTCTTGGCTCCGCCTGTCTTGACAGTTCCCCAAAGATGAATACTACAGTAAATGCCTGAGGGCTCTTTGTTACTTTGGTTTTTAAATGTATTGTTCTAGATCTGGGTGTCATCAGCTGCCCCTTCTATAATCCACTTCTCCGAGGGATTAGCAGGGTAATGCTACCAGGCCTGACTTCAGCGACGGTCTGAAGAGGCACGGTATAGCGGGGCTGCAGGCGGAGGCACGAAGCGAATGGAACTGCAGCCCGTTCAGCACGGGTAGGAGTGAAGCTGCCCTGAGTCTGTGGGCATAGCTTTTGCCTGCTCAGCCCTTGGCGCAGCCGACATTTCACCAGCATGCGGACGCTCCTCTGTTGTAGCTGGAAACCGTATGGCAAACACGTTCTGTCTCTGGGGATATTTGTTATTGTGGGAAGTTTGCTTATTTCCCCAGCGGGAGATCTTAGGATCCCTGGACACAGACCAGTGCATCACTTCTTGACTTTTGCTTTTCACACACTAAATTTTAAGCACAGATATATTTGGTGGGTTCCTAGTACTCGTTGCTCTGGTACTACCAGCGTGAGGAAAGTAATGATGGAACCTCATTCCTCTCTATGATAGGTTATGTTGCAAGATACTCGATACCCTTGGCTGAGAAACTTCCTAGCTCTGTGGGGTGTTTTGAATTTTTTGTCACAGTAAAATTGCTCTCCCGGGGCATTTACCTTCTGCCAGCATTTCCTCCTGCACCTCAAGGCTCTCCTTTCCTTGGGGATTTTTTTGTGGGCCTGTTTAGTTTCACGGGGCAAAAAAACCTCAGGGAGCGCAGGTATTTCTTCCTGCAGGGTGGCATTCCTTGCTGACCTGTATACAGAATTTTTGCCTATGCTGGACAAAATCAAGGTCTGGGGTGTATGAATGTGTTGCTGGGCCAGATAGTTTTTTGGGGGGCTTTTTTGTGTCTTCAGAGATGAGTTTTGTCATGGTTGCCTGTCCACATTGTTCCTTCTGAGAACACAGTTAACTGTTACCTGCCTGTTTATACTACTTTAAGAAATGAACCAGAGAGGCCAGTCAAGCTTTTAAGAACACTAGAACCCAAACCAAACCCTAAAAGAACACATACAGCTTCCACAGCTTTTAGGCACAGTTGTTTCATGTGTCTTGTCTTCTGAGCTTACAGGGCAGCGCTTGCGAAGTGTTCTCTAAGATGCAGTAAGTGCTCCGTAGGATGACTCAATGGGGATCTCTTTCTATTCATTATCTTATAACATCTCCATTATAGATGCAATGTCTATTACCGCTCCTGCTATTTTTGTAGGAAAAAAAAGTTACTTTTATTTTTTAGGCATTCAGAATTTTGATTTGAGTATCTGTTTCCAGCCAAAGCAGCTTTATAGCAATCAGTCTGAAATTATTTTTCTGGTAAATAAGTTTTTTTTTGTTTTGCATGTAGTTAAAGTTTTTGTTCTTTAGTAAAAATAAATACCATAGTAACTCAGCTTGTTTGTATACACTTAATACTATGGAAAATAGTATAATCATCATGAGAGCTGGTTTCAAAGTCTTGAGGGGTATTTTTTAGTTATGTTTGGTGTCTTTAAATCAAAATCGAAAATTGACAGATGTTTTTAAGTAGCAGTTTCCTACTATATCTTAAAGGTTGGTAGCGTTCTGAATCCACTGCTGAGAGCGATTTTCAGCAAAGTTCAGATTACTGACACGGGCAGGGCTACAACTGAATCCAAACTGGTGGATTCTGCTTATTGGAAGGCCTTTCAGGGTTTTTTTCCATTATTTTGTTACCAGTTTACAGTTGTCTATTGTAGCTCACCCTGTAACGTAACAGCTACAACCTGTCCTGAGGGCTAGGCTGAGGACAGCAATTGACTTCTGGAGCTCCTTTTTTAGGTCTGCAAATGCCGCCTCAACAGAATTAAGTTGATCTTCTCCTCAAGACTGCCTCACGTGCTATGGACCGTCCTTCTCGTGTTCTAGACAAGAGGGGAACTGTCCAATTCTCCTCAGCATAACTTGTGCCAACTCTTCCCTCAAGTGGCAGTGCTGGGGTGCTTCTGTGAGGCAGTTACTCTTGCTTCTCTAGACATACGTGACGTGGTTCTGTAGGTACGCTGGATGAGGAAAAGCGCTCCAAGTTTGCAAGTCTGCCATCCCAAATTTGAAAAAGAGGAACTCTGATTTTTCTGGTCTGGAACAGTAAATTGTTTACAACAAAAAAGCCCCAGATAAAGGCTTATATACATTCCTTATTTATAGTTAAATCTAAAGAGTAGGGCTTACGTAAGGCCTCAGGTTATTAAAAATCCTTCCACATGTTCCATCCTGTCCTGAATTAATCTCTCTGTGGGAGCTTTGCTTCTGGGTCACATCTGTAGATGAATCAAGAGAGTTGTCCTAAATGTCACTCAGTTTTCATTGCAGCTGCTTTGAAAGAAAAAAACCAAACCAAACACTTTTAAAAAAACCTTACAAAAAAAAGAAAAAAAGAAAAAAAAGAAAAAAAGTGCAAACCTCAACCAAATCAGCATAAAATCCTGGCTTTATCCTCTTGACTTTCTGAATTAACTCGTAATTCAGCTCAAGAAATATTAACCATGTATCCTGAATAATGCCTATTAATTTGTGTCTTTTCGGTTAAAACTTCATAAGCTTTTAATGAAAAAGTAGCAAATCTACACGTTGCTGCTCAGTATGGCAGATTTCCCCCAGGTTTCCCAACCCCGGGCGATCTATCTCTTCAGGCTTGGAGAACTGTGTCCCTGAGGCACTGACACGGAAGTTAAATTGCTTGTAAAGACAGAAAGGAATCAGCCAGGCTTTGTAAGGCTCTGATTTACAGGGAGCCAGCGACTGATGACTGTGTTGTGGTTAGTGCAATCTTTGTGGGAAAAGGAACAGTCAGATGCTTGAGCCTCTTAGGCCCTCCCTTCTGCCGAAGGCAGGATAGGTGTGCAATGTTGGTATATGTATTAATGAAGTATTTGAAATGTTGAGAACTGCCCACGTTCCCCCTATTACCATCCCTTCATTTCCCTCTCCAGTTTATCCTGCACGTTACCCTCAGTGTACGCCCAGATCTTACTTGTATTTTGCGAGAAATGTATCTCCAGTCACAGTGCTCCAGCAAAGCACATGGCCTTTAAAAAATGCCCGGATATGTGGGAATAACTAGAATAACTGATGCCCAATCCTCACGTGTCAGTGTTGCCTCCCTGTCTGTTTGTTAACCTGCTGAGGATCCAGCATTACATCATACTGAGCTGCGCAGCTGCCGGTCCACATTGTAGTTGTGGTGGTACTTTGTCTATGTTACCTGTTCCTTTTTAACATGGTCAGATCATCTGTGGGTTCCCTCTAAAGAATGACTTTGGTTTTCTTTATGAAAGGAAGGGGAAAAGTTACAAGTGGTGGCTAAGGAATAGAGCAGCAGAGGCTGGAGGAATATGTATTGAGGAGCATTAGGATGGCTTAAATTTCACCACAGCCTCTGTACTCCATAGACCTCCCTCCTGCCTGCCACAGGCTGCTGAGTCACTGCTCAGAAGCACTTGGCTTTCACCACTGTACAGTACATTACTTCAGGGGAATTTAGGCTGTCTCAGTGTGGCCCTAGATAGTGCTTTTTTAGTTTATTACTGAAAAGAAGTTTCCTGCGTTTGCCAGCCTGTAGAAACATTGTGTGGTTCGGAGGTACTTTCTTCCCTGCTTCATGTTGGACCAGTCACAGCAGCATTTGTGTGCTTCCAGTGGTATGTGAAGAGGTGTTATCAGTCCTGTGTGTCTCTGCTCTTTCGCTACTGTCAGATCACAGGCATGGTCTGGCTTGTTGTGGTGTGCTGAGGGTGGGAAGTAAATTAATCCTGATTTGTGGAAGGTTAGAGCTGAGCAGAGAGCAGGGTAGTACAGAGGTTCACAAGATTGTAGATATTACCCCTATTTATTTTTTTGTTTAATTGCTGTTGTTCTGGGTTTGTATTGCCTGTGGAAATAAAAAATTTGCTATGATCGTAAGTGTCTGTTAGTAGCTTATATTGCAGTGAGAATATTCCTACTTAATTGATATACAGAAAAGATCCTGATGTTCAGAGGAGCGAATGTACAGTGTCAGGAGTTTCTGGGCTGCAGGGCTGCCTCTCCATCCTCGGCGCAGGACGGTGGAAGCTCACCACAGTGTCTGCCTCTCTGCTGTGCTGCTCTCGAGTGTTCAGAAGAGGACAGGTCGGCGCTGTGTGTGGAGCTCTGTTCTCACGTGCTGTGCAGCAGCCCTGGCCCACACTGCTCAGTAATTGCTCTCTTTGGATCCAGTAACCTCTGCCTTTACTTAAGTTTCTTGGCTTTTTTTTTTTGTTCCATTGCCCTACTTTGCAAGGCTGGTTGCTTCCTCCTAGGTTGTAGAGCTTTGTTTTGGTTTAATGGCCTGAGCTGCATTTCGAAAAAACCAAAACCAAACAACAGTTCTTCTAGTGAAACATGACTTTCAAGAGGGTACCGGAGTCTTGAAGTGTCAGTCACTGCTCGGGGAGCAGAACTTACTTCGGGTTTGTTGGCGTGTGTGTGGTGTCTGAACATTTTCACAAATGCAATGCTTTATTAATTTTGATTTCATTCTGAATCAAGACTTTGTGGTGATCCTTAAGTGGTTGTTAGTGAATGATTTGATTGCTTTTAACCCTTCCCCTAAGGAGCTCTGTGCATCACTTCTGACTTTCTGAAAATGTTACTGAGCTGGATGTTGTTTCCTGCATCCAAGCAATCAAAAGACATTTATGAAGAAAAGTTCCCTTTGAAGTGTTCTGTGAGATTTCTTTATTCATGCACAAGTATCTTCCAAAACTCCATGGGCTGAGAAGATGAAATTTAAGATCCCAACCCTACCAAAATACATTATGAAATCTTGACGTTCCTAGTGCTGTCCTGTACTACGACCTCCACCGTTGTACAGAAGGCTCCGGGAATGGGTCCATCAAGTTTTGCAGAATGAAAAGGTGTTTTGGGGAAGCAAGTAGAGAAATCTCACTCCCATACTCAACCCAGGCTCCACTCACCCCTTCTCACAAAGTTTCCTGATACAGGAATAGTTTCGACCATGAAAGATTGAAGTGTTACTGTCCGTAAGTCGTGTAGGTCCCTCGAGTGCCAGTTTAGTGCTTTCACACGGGGTCCACTCCTGCCTCATTTGCACCCACTGTGGCTACTGCGTGTTTGTGCTGTCTCTCTGGTGCCTGCCAACTCACTTTTTGGTTGGTTTGTTACGTGCGTGGAGTTCCTTCCCCTTGCTAGGGAAGTGAGGAGCTGCAGCGTGCCTGGTGGCTCTGAGGAGAGTGCACCTGTGTCCATGGAGAGACCGGGCATCTCATGCTTCCCCGAGAGAACTGCGAATTTGTCTGCTCTGGGTTAGAAACCATTCACTTGTAGGCTCTGAATGCCTTGTGTATTGGGAACTAAGTGGTAATTTGGAGTTACCAAAGCTGAAATGCCGCCTTCTGCTGCTGTTTAAGCAGGGCATCAGTGTGAGCAGGTGCAGCTGCTGGCCCTGCTCCACCCACAGTCGTGCTTGAATGTCTCAATGGGCCAAACTGGATGCTGATCAGGAATGAAAACAACTCGGCAGAATAAAGAATGCGTTTGTTTTAAACTTAGCTCAGTTCCTGACACAGACCACCACGTAAATCTGTAAAAAGTTGTGGAACAACTGAGGAGGTGTCTTGGAATGGGCAGTTACTGGAACCAGACCACAACTTCACAGGTGTTGGAAAGGGTTTTTTAAAGAGGGGGACAACTGCTTGGAGTGCTTCAGGAGAACTATTGTGTGCAGGAGGGAGCAAGGAGAAGGAGAACAAATGGATTTTTAATGTTGGTTGGTTTTTGTTTTTTTTCTGAACAGGAAAGCTTGATAATTGAATGAGGAAATTTAAGGAAAAGGCCTCCCAGCACTGCAGGACTCGATAAAACGTGCAAATCGTTTTTGTTAGGAGCAGGGGAGTAATTCAATCCTTGTTAATGGTTTCACAGGTTCCTGTTATATGGCATAGGAAACTTTGGCCTTGCTCTCTGCCGCTCTCTCTCTTTTTTACGTTCCTGGTATCACACCCATCTTAGGTACTTTTTCTGCACTTAATTTTTTTTCTCTTGTAATTGTCCCCTTGAAGCCAATCTTTGCTGTGTTACGTTCTCAGCAGTCCATGAGTAGGTCCAAGAGTGCCGTTCTTTCTGTGAGGAGGGAATCAGTCAGTATTTTACACTTGCAATTTCTCTAACTGGAGCACACTGTCAAGTTTTTAGAATGTCTACAGACTTTTCCTAGCTAAGTAAAAACAAATGCTCTCAGCATCTTTGAATATCTGTGCTCAATTGTTTAGTTTAACTTGTGTAGCCAAAGTTACGATGCCAGTCTTGTAAAGCAAACTCATTTATAAACAGCTTAATTTTTTGTTAGTAAATGACTAGGATTACTCCAGGCTACAAATTGTTGAAACAAAGTAGAAATACAGGCTTCAGAGAGCACTGAAAATACAACAAAATTAATATATGAGAAACTCTGTTATATTACAGTGGACAAGCAATGCAGAGCACTTGCACAAAATGGAAAGGGGAAGGGTATTCAGCTGGGCTCGTAGAGCTGCTGTGTTTGCTTTTTTTCTCTTTGTTTTGTTTCAGTTTGGTTTCAGACTTTGGTATCTTGCTCTCAGGTTAGTAATGCCCATGTAGTGTACACTGGTGATGTACTTGGCGATGCAGTAACATCAAGGAAAGGAGTAGCTCCCAGCAAAGCTCTTATAAGTGGTTTGATTCTCTGGAAATGCCAGCTGGGCCATTTGTAATCTCTTCTAAAATGTAGGTCAGACATCTGCTGCTCTTGCAGAGGCCCTCTCATCTTTCTTCCAGCCCCTCTAAGTTTCCAGGTGTCCTGTTCCTTCCTGTAGGGGGGAGGTGATGCTGGAGCCATCGTTCACGTGTTGTGTCCTCATTTTCATTCGTAGGGGACGGTCTTTACTTTGGAATCTGAAGAGGAAGAGTACCCCGGGCTCATCGCGGAGGACAGTAACGACATCTACATCCTGACCAGTGACAACTCGGGACAGGTGAGCCCCCCGGAGTCCCCCACGGTGACGACGTCGTGGCAGTCGGAGAGCCTGCCCGTCTCCCTGTCAGCGAGTCAGAGCTGGCACACCGAGAGCCTCCCAGTCTCCCTAGGCCCCGAGTCCTGGCAGCAAGTGGCCATGGATCCTGAAGAAGTCAAAAGCCTGGACAGCAATGGAGGGGCTGAAGAAAGGAGCGAGAACAACTCTTCCAACTCCGATATTGTTCACGTGGAGAAGGAAGAGATACCGGAGGGGATTGAGGAAGCGGTGGTGTCGGCTGTCGCTGCAGAGACCATGCAGGCAGCGTTTCCAGAACCCCCGGCTTCCTTACAGGAAGTAAAACCTCCAGCTGAAATCGCTGCCGCTGAAAAAGCACATCCCTCCGCACTGCTGCGTACGAAACAGGAGGAAAAGGGAAAAGCGGCCGAAGAGCTTGTTGAACCTGAAATCCCCATATTAAGTAAACCTGTCCCAAAGGTAGCCCCATCGGAAGAAAAGGCTGCACCAGAACCTGAGAAAATACTCCTTCCAGGGGAAAAAAAAGTGAGGAAAGAGGGTCATTTGGAAGAAAGTGAAGAGAAATCCTCCGCTGCAGAGGAGAAGCCTATCTTATTGCCAGAAGGGAAATCTATATTGCTGTACGGTGGGGCTGCTGCAGTAGCTATTTTAGCTGTAGCAGTTGGAGTAGCGCTGGCGCTTAGAAAAAAGTAGCAGAGCTCTCTCGGGGAGGAGGAGGGGGGAGAGAGGAGAGAGCACGATCGGATTTTTGTAGTTGTGTTACCTAAAGGTTGAGCTGCCTGCTGTTTAATTGGACATTTGAGTAACTTCATGGTGATGGGGTGAGGTTGTTCAATAAGCCTCCAGCTATGGACAATCATGTTTTTAGTAGAATTGGGGCGGGGACTGGTTTTTCGTGATTAAAGTACAGGGGTATTTTTAAAAAAAACCACAACAAAATAATAAATTCTGCAAATATAAGAACTTAAGTGCAGGTGCTGAAGAAAGAGGTGCTTGTACTCTAGGAACTGGAACAGAGAATCACCAGGGGAAGGGGCGAGCCAGCTGACGCCAACCCCTGGAGTTTTTGGCTTCTCAGACTGATTGCTATTGCAGCTGTGCTGTCTTGTCACTTCCCATCTTGCCCCTGAGCCCTCCCTGACAAACATTAGCCAACCTGAGTCGTGTAGCGAGAGGCTGGTCTCCCTTTTGTCTCTGCTTCCTCTCAGGTACAGCACTGCTCCTCGTAACCTTGCAGGTTCCTCCTAAGCCCCAGTGGGACAGTGCTTATTTTTACCTCTTTGCTCACACTGGTTTTGGCCCCTAACATGTACTGGAGCCCCATCCTGTAACAATGCTGCCTCTCTATAGCTGTATTATCTCTGAGCATCCTGGTGTTCCTGGGGGAGAGGTGCAGGACCGCATGTTGGCTGCCCGGGAGGGTGGGAGGGACGCTGCTATTTGTTGGTTTGAGAATCCATTTGCTCCGCTCCTGCCCGCCCCATTTTACTGCCACCCTTGAGTTACCAGAGGTGCAAAATTCATGCTGGACATGGTGCTGTTCTGATCAGGGCTCCGATACCGGGGTGTATTCAGTAAAGATACGGCAAAGCTACATGGGAGTGACGCCAGTGCCCGCTGTGCAATTCAAAGGTTAAACGCTCTATGCTGTCTTGTACCACGTGGCAGCCTGTATCGTCTTGCCCAGGTTAAGCACAGAGCGTATTGAGTCCTGACGTGGTGTTGGTGTGGCAGAATCCCAGGTACATAAAGCGGTGGATTCTAGTAACGGAGCATAACAGCATTAAACATCTCCTCTCTCTGCCCGTTGCTGACACCACCCGGCGTGGTGGTCGGTGCGGTCACTTTTGCAGCTCTGAATCTGTAACTCAGTAAAACTTACAGGTTCACAAACAATGAGAAAGGTACTCTGGCAAAAAGTGAATCCGTCTCCCTGCAGTCACAACGCTTCAGACGTCTGTGGACAGGAACCTTTTAAGTATTGCCGTTTGCGTTCGTGACGTCAGATCCAACCGCAAGTGTTCCTTTTCCAGCGCGCGGTCCCGCGTCTGTCCTTGTCCGTGCTGTCGCTCTGCGGGCAAGACTCTGGGCTTCCCAGGCAGAGCTACTGATGCACCTCTGGAGGTTCGTGCTGGCACTGTGGCGTAGAGCAGGGGGAGGTGGGTGAAAGGGAACTCGGGATATGTAAAAATTGAAATGTGAGCTTACGGGGAGCTTACTCTTCATAAAGCACAAAACCAAGGTACTTTATTTCTAAATAACCTTAGCTAGAGTGTGTCTCCTCATGAGCCTCCTCTTAAGTGATCTGAGAATGGAGAGATCTTGGCACGTTCTCTATTAGCATATTCTTGCTACATTTCCCTATCCCACCGGTATCCCAGGATGCTGGGAAGTCAGTTAGAACCCAGCAGTTTCTGAGGAATTTTTTTTATTATTATTATTTAAGCTTTTATGAGAGCGGATTTTCTAGAAGACTTCTTGGATTTTGAACTGCGTGTGTGAAGTGGAATATTAAGAGTAAGGATTGTCGCGTATGTATTGCTGCTGCGCACCGAACTCCGGAGCTCTGGCATTCTGGACTTCACTGCTGATGATCGGTCGCTCTTTATCCACGTACAAAAGATAGCAGGTTGGCCTTAACAAAAAAAAAAAGAAGCCCTTTATCATGTTGCAAAATGGAATGGAATTTTTTTTTTCCATTTCCCCGTGCCCTGCTGGCACTGTCACTGCCGTGCTATGTGCCCAGAGCACGTCACTGGGACCTCCGCACGCCATCGACTCTCCCACCACCGCAGTTCCCTCTCCCGGCCCCTCACAGGAGCTTCCCTCGTGTGGAGAGGAGAGTTGTCTTTATGTTCCTTTTGTCATGGGTGTGCACGAATGTTTGCTAGCTTCGTTTGGTGTGTGGCAAAAAGGTTTATCAACAGGTCCGCAACGGTACTGGGTGGTTCCGATGTGGCAAGGGCTGCTCTGCTGCCCGGGGAGGCAGGGCAGGCCTGCCCCTCTCCTGCTGCTTCACCGATGGCTTCGGGCACGTTCTCTGTGGGAGAAGGGCTGTTCTTAACCCGACATACGTCCTCTCCTGACTGAAGATGATGCACCTACATTTGGGACATCCCCCATCTGCAGCCACGCAGTGGGTTACACAGAAGTACCCACGTGCACGCTGAAGCAGAGATGGATTTTGTGGACATTCTGGATAACTCATGTATGAGCTGGTGGGAGAGCAGGACACATGGCTGGTGTTACTTTAGCCGATCTCTTCGCACAGTTGTTTCAGTAGTAGTGTGGCAGACGGGTACAGGACAGATGAGAAGACTGAATAAATCCACTCTGGCTAGGGAAGAAGTGCCTAACTTGTTGGCACAGGGAGCGCAGTGGGGCATTAAGTAAAAGGTGTCTCCTTCCACACACTGCAGTGAGAAGGTGGCAGCAGTGGCAAAGAAAAATAACAGACTTCGTTTTGTTAAGCATTTTCTCGGTGGAGCAAAAGCCATGTGTGTCTCGTGTGTTTCCCACATTTAACGGAGCATCAGCTGTACCACGTTTTGGTCGCTTGGTCCTTTCTTTATATTCTTATGTTAGGGTCGTATAGATTTGAGAAGTCGGCAAGAATTTGTACCCTCTTCGCCCCCACCCCACTGCCCACGCATCTGGAACATTTATTGTATGCGTCCCTCTGGGAACACTCCATTAGCTGAAAAGGTCAGTTACGGACTTGAATTCTACTGAATTTGGACTCCTGTGGTCAGAGCTGGGACAGGCCCAGGGGAAGTCACCAAAGGGTGGGTAAGCTCAGGTGACAGCATCCATGCAGACGTGAGTGCCAGGCTGCTCTAGTGTAGGTGTCAGTTAGAAAAGGGAAGGGGTGTCCCCCCCCCCCCCCCTTTT